>PVIH01003148.1:0-168061 GCA_004025045.1 Sigmodon hispidus | reverse complement strand
CTCAGCTCCATCCACCTCAGGAGGTGACTCCCTCAGCTCCATCCACCTCAGGAGGTGAGACCTCAGCTCCATCCACCTCAGGAGGTGATTCCCTCAGCTCCATCCACCTCAGGAGGTGACTCCCTCAGCTCCATCCACCTCAGGAGGTGAGCCCTCAGCTCCATCCACCTCAGGAGGTGACTCCCTCAGCTCCATCCACCTCAGGAGGTGAGACCTCAGCTCCATCCACCTCTCCAGAAGTCAATACCGGTGTCTTCCTCTACCAGTCTCCACCTTGTGTTTTGAGACAGAGTCTCACTGAACCTGGAGCTCTCTAGTTGACTAGACTGGCTGGCCAGAGAACCTCCAGGAACTTCATGTCACCATCCCATACTGCTCTGTCTGTCTCTGTGTACACTTGGATGACTTGCCTGTAATCAGGGCATCTACTCAGAAGTCAGGAGGAACAGAGACAGGGAGGGACAGGGTATAACAAGTGGGCAGACAGGTTATGACCCTCTCCACCCTGGGCAGCTCACTTCTCATTCTAGACCCACGGCTGACCACAGCCTCAGCAGCATCCCCTTGCCTAGTCATCTCTACAGCCAATGTGCATGAGTGTGGGTGAAACAGAGTGTGAAAGTGATTTTCCCCAAGTCACACAGCATTTACAAAAACACCACACACAGAGATTCATAGGCTGGGTCAGAACTTAAGGATGTGTGGTGGGTGGGGACAGAGGATGCTCATCCTCCAACCTCCTCCCACAAGCCCTCCAGGACCTCCCTTGGGTGGGACAGAGAAGTCTCTTGCAGAGGTCTTTAGTCTCTACAGCCTTACTCTGCTCCAGCCAGCCTGCTTAACAGAGGGAGAGGCCTCTGAAATGACAAGCGCTGAGTGGGTTTCTCTTGCCCACCAGCTCTCTCAGGGCGTGAGGCAGAGGGAGGTCACATGTCATGAAGCCTAGTAATCCCTACAGCAACATCAGCCAGTGCCCCACCCCTCCTCCATGCTCAGTATCCTCATCATAAAATAACAGCTCATATTTCTGAGCATTCACATGTACACGCTGTGTGCAAGGAGGCTGGAAGAGTCAGCAGATCACAGTGCAGTGAACTTGATCTTCAGATAGTCCAGATGGCATCAGGGCTGTTTTACAGTATGTATTCTTTGGGGAGTTGTGCGTGTATGTTATGTGTATAAGTATACATGTGTGTTACAATATGCATGCATTTGTGTACATGTAGGGGTCAGAAGTAAACCAGATGTTCCTTCTCAGAGGCATTGCTTACCTTTTAATTTTTTTAAATGTCTGTGTATGAGTGTGTATGTCTATATACATGTACGCTGGTGCTCACAGAGGCCAGAAGAAGGCATTAGCACCTGAGATCTTGAGTTACAGGCAGTTGTAAATCACCCAACAAGGAACCAAACCTGGGTCCTCTGCAAAAGCAGTGAGCACCCTTAACCACGGAGCCCTCTCTAGCCCCTCTTCCTTTTATTTCTGCAAAGGGCCCCGGCTTGGTCTGGAGCTCAACACTTTGGCTATACTGGCTGATCAGCAAGCCACATGCCCAACTTCTAAAATGTTTTTAAAAAGATAATCTGTTCTGAGGACTGAATACAAGCTTTCAGAGCTTGTTTAACAGAACCTTTTGTGAGGTTAAATCTTCAATGAGCCTCAATTTCCAATTTCCTCATCTGTTTATAGAGATGACAGTCAGGCCCCAGCACACACAGGGTCACTTAAAATTTCCACAAAAAAAACTATGTCTCAAAACCAGGATGGATAGCAGTGTAGGACACCTGACATCTGACGCCTTGCTCTGGCCACCACATGCACCCTACAGTCCTGTACACATACACATTCCACATACACAAACAGAGACAACACAGATGTTTATGTAGTAATTCCCAAGGAAAGAAAAGTACCTCTCTGAAAAGTGCTCAGACACGTCTAAGATCTAAGAGATCACTAAGATAAAGAGAAATAGAGAGGAGATCGAAGCAACGTTTAGAGCTTTTCTGTTTTTGATAAGTGCTGGGGTTATCAAACTCATGCTTTCTAACAAGGATGCTGCCAAGGTACATGATTTTAAAATGGGTTGGAGAGATGGCTCAGCAGTTAAAAGCACTAGATGTTCTTCCAGAGAACTATAGTTCAATTTCCAGGATCCACAAGGCAGCTAACAACTGTCTGTAGCTCCAGTTCCAGGGGATCCAACACTCCCACATAAACATGCATGCAGGAAAAACAATGCACATAAAATTAAAGAAAAACCTTCAATAGCTCAGCAATGTTTTTCACAGAGATATAACCCTGTTGTCTGCTGTCATTTGCCCCAGTTCCAAATCTCCTCTGTCTCTGTGATTTATGCTCTGGAAGGCAGGTCACTGTGACCATGGGCTATGGTGTTAGTCGGATTCACCATGGTGAATAACAGCAGAAGGTTCTGGGCATGGCACAGGAACACTAGCCCCTTTCCCATTTGCTCTCTACCCTCTGAGGCTATCCTGAAACCTTTTTTGTTTATTAACCAAATCCTGGAGAACCTTCAGGAATGTTTAGTAACTTTTTGGTTTGTCAGAGCTTAGGCTGTATTCTGCCAAACCTTTTGCAGAGTGAAAAGAAACATGTCCATTCCCTTCTAGGACTTATCAAGGCATGTAGTGGAGAGTTAGGGAAGCCATAATGCTAAAGGAGGGCAAGAAGCTATCTTCCAGATTGGTGCCTCTCAGAGCACTCCATAGGAAGGACTCTTTTCTTCATTTGTTGCAGAACAAAGATTTTAGAGCATAATCGGAATAAATTCTCAGAAAACTTATTGCATGTTTGCATGTGACACCCAGTGCTAAATTTCTGTAAAACTTCAATACTTTTTCTTTTTCTGCATTCTCTGATAATTGGTCAGGGACAGACTATTTGTGGACCAGCATCCATTTGTGTACTGTACTTACATGGTTTTCTCTCCTTCCTGGAGTAGCAGGGGTGTGACAGCCTGGCTGATATTAGTCATGGTTATTCCATTTCAGTCCTCTCTGCCCTGACTACCTCTTTGCAATGAGTCCTTTTGTACAGTCTATATCGTGTATCCTTAAACTATTTCTCCTTCCAACCTCTTCTGCTCAACAAAATTACATGATTCCAGGTATATAGGCCTATGAAATAGATATCAAATCAAACATTAATTAATAATAAGCCATCAAGAAATTGATTTTTGAACAATTCCTTGGTATAGATTCAATTTTACCATGTGTTGAAGAGCAAAGCAAATTTGCATACTAATGAGATGAATATGCTTGTTTATCTTTAAATGAAAAATTAAATCTTGGCTGAATATTTGATACTGGAGGATGTGGAGCATCTTCAACATTTTTGAGAGTTGATTGATATTTTGATTTTGTACTCTTCAATACTGAGAATGCCACTTTGCATAAATACATAATATAAAATGGCAGAAGGATATTTACGGCCATTTCAAAAGAAACTGTCCTAATCCCAAGCCAAAAAAAAAAAAAAACTCATCTAATTTGAGTTTTCATAAAACTCAAGCCAGCAGCTTAAACAACAGTTTTTAAAATCAAACACAATACAATCCAAAGACATATAATTTGATACTTACATGCTGGGCAAGAATGGGAGGAAAATAGTAAGTTTTTGCTTTCTATAATTAAACCAGTATGTTTCAATAGAGCAGAAATCTCTGTATGGATAGTAAAGAGCACTAAGCATACACTCGCTTGATCTGGGGTGTTTCGGGCAGAGTCTATTGGCTGTGCTTCGTGTGCTGGCACAAACAGTGCATGTTCAGAAGCAAGGCTTCAGTGTCACATGATGCAACACGGGTGAATACTGCCAGAAGCACATTGGCTGCATTGTAAATTTGACTTTGAGTTAACTTGGGGCTAGTGTGTGCTCAGAAACATTC
Source organism: Sigmodon hispidus (assembly GCA_004025045.1). NCBI lineage: Eukaryota > Metazoa > Chordata > Mammalia > Rodentia > Cricetidae > Sigmodon > Sigmodon hispidus. Next base: position 164,153 of record PVIH01003148.1, on the reverse strand, counting down.
AGGTGTTGCCGAAACATTCATTATACTCATGGGAATTACATGTTAAATAAAGTGGACATGCCATGAAGCTTAAAGAATCACTAACAATTTTTAATTATGTGTGTATTACTATGTACACATGAGGGGAGTTGCCTGTGAGGTTCAGATGATGTTATTGGATCCCCTGGAGCTGGAGTTACAGGTGGCTGTTAGCTACCCCATGTGGGAACTGGAAAATGATCTCAGATCCTCTACAAAAGTAGTATGCATTCAGCATCCTGGTGATCTTCCCAGCTTTGTGATCTCAGCTTAAAAATTAGGCTCTAGATTGTGCCTCTGCGCCTCTAGGCCATGAATGAGTCAGGATGCTTTTACCTGAGCAGGAAAACTTAAAGGACCAAGGGGGTGGGTAAGAATGTAAGTGGTGTTTAGGTTGGAATTTCTGGTATGGAACTTAATGGCTACATGTGAGTCACAGGTAGCTCTTGACTCTTGACAATTGTCTCAGGAGCTAGATTATTTTACATCCAGGTCCCAAAGTGAAAATGTGCAAGTATGGAGTTGGGAAGGGTTCTTTAGTTGGTAGCGCTACCTGAGTAATGGGGTATGGGCAGGAGTTCAGGGGAGCTCAGAATTCTGGACTTGTTTCAAGAATGAGTGGATAGCTTTTATAAGGGGCATGGGGAGATGTGTAAGAACTCACAGGTAGGAGGGGAGCTCTTTCTAGCACTAGATTTTGACTAGTACCCACTTCACTCAGTTCTCTTGTGCAACTGAATTACTGGATGCCTGGAGACAGGTAGATCTTGCTTTGGATTAAGAAAAATAGCATTCCTAGGACTGGAGGAGATTCTTCAGTTGTTGAAGTGCCCAGATCAGGGCACAGAAACTACAGAAAAAGCTCAGTGGGAGAACAGTGAGAGCTGAATCCCTGGGGCTAGACTTCCCAGTGCACTCCCAGCTAATGAGAGTCTTTATTTGAAAAATTAAAGGTGGATAAGCCACCTTAGAAACAGTTCCTATGGTTTACATCTGGCATCCAGATACACACATGTATATGCGTCTGTGCACATATGTATGTGCGTATGTGTGTGCACACACACACAAAGTAGTACGATCCTCATGCGTCCAACTTGGTCTGAGCTCTGTCATTTCTCCAAAGGAAGCACAATTTCCTGTCTTTCTGAGTGAGAGTGACAGTCATGTCTTTCTTCAAGGTGGCAGAGGTTGGATGAAACCATGTTCGTAAACCTCCACACACAGAAAGAGTTGGAATGAATGCACACATGTGCACATCCCAATAAAACTGGCAGCTACTGTTAGTAAAGGAAAACTTGATTCTGCCAGCCAGGCTCTCTCTCTCTCTCTCTCTCTCTCTCTCTCTCTCTCTCTCTCTCTCTCTCTCTGTGTGTGTGTGTGTGTGTGTGTCTGTGTGTCTGTGTGTCTGTGTGTGTGTGTGTGTCTAAGTAGACCAGAAGAGGGTGTCAGATCCCCTGGAGCTGAATTGTAGACAATTACGACATGGATGCTGGGAACTGAACTCAGGGTCTCTACAGGAAGCAGCACAAGCTCTCTTTACCTCTGACTTAAATCCTTTTATCCTTTGCCAGTATGGTTGTTTGTACCAGCAGAAGAGTCATTTTGTTTCTCTAAAAAATACAGATAACCTCAAGCTGATTCCCGGGCTGATGATCTCATGTGCTAGGGCTATTAGAGTTAGGCACATTATGTGGAAAGTTGTGTTTCGTGGCAGGTATCCCAGGCACAGGGTCACGATCTTCTCCTCTTGGGGTGTACTATTGCAACCCCACAAGCCAGTGTGACAAACAGTGCATGGTGTGACACTCCATGGCCTAGGTCTAGCTCTGCCTCCCCATCTGCAGAATGAGGATCAAAAAAGCCAGTCCTGCAGAAGGTTGCAAACACGGAGAATGTCACACTGCCGGCCTATAGCGTCCAGCGGGCTCTGTTCTTGCTGGCATTAGGTCTTCTGGCCAGCACCACAGGACCCCAGAAGGAGCTGGTGAGCCCCTGTGTCTCCTGAAGTCCTGCAGCACTGGCCACATCAGGGCTCATGCTTGCATCCTCTTTGGGCTTGAATCTTGTAGGTGGTCATGAGCCACAGAGGACACTGAACAATACTCTGAGGAAATGGATGTGCCATTAGCTCCAGGGCAGTGGGGGCTTAAACAACAAAAGCTTTATTCATGGCATGGCAAGGCCACTTGGGGGGTTAAAACACTTGCCTTGCCACAAGGCCTGACAACCCAGTCCACTTTCCAGGTCTCTTGTGGTAGAAGGAGAGGAAGCGCTGGCCTCCTCCACACACAGCATGGGCATGCATCACGCCTCTACACAAATAAACACATAAAATGTAATAAAAAGCAGAATTCTTTTTAAATTATTTGCTACGCGCATGCACATATACAGCTGCACATGTGTGGAAGACAGTTTTGTAGAGTTGATTCTCTATTATTCACCCTTATAAGGGTCCCAGGGTGTGGGGCAAGCTCTTTACCCCACTGATTCATCTTGACACATCAATAAAGAATATTTTTAAGACAAGGAGAAAACATATTCCCGTATGTGTCAGCGAGTAAGAAGCTAGTCCTGGACATGTGACCTTGGGCAGACATCTAACTTCCCTGAGCCTCAGCCATTTCTCATACCCCATGAAATAAGAGCGCAGTTGTCACTCAAAATGGTCCTGGTGTCTGGATAAAGGGAAGGCTGCAAAGTCCTAGACAGACCTAAGGTGCTGGTCTGCAGGACCGAGCTGGCCACCTGTGCTAGCCTGTGGGGGATGGGTAGACGGGACTTTGAGAATCTCCTTTAAGGGGGCTCCCAAGAAGCATGAGTGAGAACAGCAGCCCCCAGGGGCTGAGGGGTTGTCAATAGCTGTCAACTCTGTCTTCTCAGCAGGTTCTCAGGTGGAAGTCTTCAGGCACTGGCATTTCATATTTGATATCTTAACTATGTTGCTTGGCTCTGAGTTTGAGAGGATGATGGGAGATGATGGAGCCATTTTGTTCTCGGGGGCAGGAGGGTGGAGGTGGGGAAGCAGGTAAGGAAAACTGCTGAGGCTGACCTCTCTGCAGGACTGGCTGTGGGAGCCCAGACCCCATCTCTGGGCTTAACAAAACCTGGATGCCATGGCAAAGGTTTCCAAGTCTTCAGAAGGCTTGCCTGAGACAAGGCACCATGTGGGGACATTGATACCTACCAATCCTTTTTTGAAGATGGAGGGACCAGGCAGGCCTTCCCAGCCCAAGGACTCTGCTACAGTCTGCTGGATGAACCAGTTTGCTGACTGACATGCGTGACATGAGTGGGGTGTAGGAACAGAGTGCTCACCCCCATAGGATTCAGGGTAGCTATCTGGGCTTCAGGGGTTACCATCTCCCCCTCTGACCCCTCTGAACAACAGACTCACTCTCCATTACATACTTTCTCCTATTAACACTCTACAACATTAATCAAGAACTGGCCCCTCCACATCAGGACACCCCTTGATGCTGGGTGCAGGCTCAGGGTTGGACTTGGGTTCTGATGCCTAAAGCAAAGGTCCAGTGAGGTCTCCAGGCTCTCCTGATCTGTACTGTTAGGAAATGGATGGAGGGATGTTTGCAACAGACATGTGGGGAGGAGGGGCTGCCGCCCACTAATTCTTGAGTCTTCCTTGTCCTTCCCAGGTGCCTTTGCTCCCTCTATCGCCCGCCCACTGCCACCACCTCCACCTCTGCCTATGTGTAGATTCTTCCCCTCAACCATACTTTCAGCTTTCATATTATTCCTTTTGCCTTTGAATTCATTGCCTTACTTTGGAGGCTTGCTTAACCAAACCTGGAGAGAATATTCTGTCTCCTTCCTTTTCCCTGACCCTCCATCCCAGAATATTTCTCTCTCATCTTTTCTTTCACCCACCCGTTACCTAGATCTTCTGGATCACGGTTTCACCATTTTCTGTGCTGCCGCACTGCTAAGTATTGCCTCTCACAATCTGCTCCCTCGCTCTCCTGTTTCTCCTGATTAGCACCTTTCCCAGTCTCGGCCCGCTCTTGGTGACCCTGTGTGCCTCACTGCTACTCTATACCTGGGGCTGCTCCCCATCCCCATCCTCTCTTACTCTGTGTCTGCCTCCTTCCCTAGGATGATCCCAGCCTCCAACAAGGCCTTCGTGGTCAACAACCTGGTGTCTGGGACGGGCTACGACTTGTGTGTGCTGGCCATGTGGGACGACACAGCCACAACGCTCACGGCCACCAACATTGTGGGCTGCGCCCAGTTCTTCACAAAGGCTGACTACCCACAATGCCAATCTATGCACAGCCAGATCCTGGGAGGCACCATGATTCTGATCATCGGGGGTATCATTGTGGCCACACTTCTGGTATTCATCGTCATCCTCATGGTCCGGTACAAGGTTTGCAACCACGACACCCCAGGCAAGATGGTAGCAGCCACTGTCAGCAATGTCTACTCACAGACCAATGGGGCCCAACCTCCACCTCTGGGTGGGATCCCTGTTGGGCAGCTTCCTCAGGCACCACCCAAGGTTGTGGTGCGGAATGAGTTGATGGACTTCAGTACCAGCCTGGCCAGGGCTTGCGACTCTTCTTCCTCCAGCTCCCTGGGTAGTGGGGAAGCTGCAGGCCTGAGCCGGGGTCCCTGGAGGCTCCCACCCCCTGCTCCTCGCCCGAAGCCCAGCCTTGACCGCTTGATGGGAGCTTTTGCCTCCCTGGACCTGAAGAGTCAAAAGAAAGAAGAACTTCTTGACTCCAGGACTCCAGCAGGCAGAGGAGCGGGGACTTCAGCCAGAGGCCACCACTCAGACCGAGAGCCACTCCTGGGGCCCCCGGCCACCCGTGCCAGGAGCCTTCTTCCTCTGCCCCTGGAGGGCAAGGCCAAAAGGAGCCACTCTTTTGACATGGGAGACTTCGCAGCTGCAGCCGCTCCTGGTGGCTACAGCCCCCCTAGGCGGGTCTCAAACATCTGGACGAAGCGCAGCCTGTCTGTCAATGGCATGCTCTTGCCCTTTGAGGAGAGTGACCTGGTGGGAGCCCGGGGGACATTTGGCAGCTCAGAGTGGGTGATGGAAAGTACTGTGTAGTGGAGCCGGGGTAGGAGCACCCTTCCTCCCACTGTGGGAGAGGAAGGCAACAGAGGATATTTGTGGAGTTTCCATGGTGATGTTTACATCCAGGGACAGTCTTGTCTCCCTGTCAACAGCCTCATGTCCTTCCGCCCAGCTGCACCCCTTTCCCCATGTCACCTTCCCAGGCCTGTCCCCACCACCCAGCGGGGTGTGCTCAGGGAATGGGACTCGCTCACGTGTCAGACTGAGCCCTGAGTGTTTGGAGAGGCAACAAACTGCCTTTCTATTCACAAATGTAGCGACAAGCAAGTGGCTTCAGTTGCTTATGGATCCAGTGTTGTTTTCATTTCTTAATTTATTTTTCCATTTCCCAGACTCCTCTTTATTCTTGTAGATTATTGAGAGTCGATGTGTGTTCCCAGCAGGCTGGAGGGGTAAGGTGAGGGTGCAGTGGAGTCAATGAGACTCTGGGTACTCTATGGAACCCCTGTCCAGAGACCCCAGAAGCCCTGGCCAGCCCTGGGATATGTGAATGGCTCAGTCTCCTTTGTTTCCAGACATGACACCCACACGCAGCAAAACAGACTTAGGAAAGTTAACCCCAAGCTGCAGGTGGACCTGAGAAAGGGCTTCCTGGTGTGGGACAAAAGGGATCTTAGTCTGAGGATATTGCTTCTCTTCCTGGGAATCTACACGACCTATGCTGACCAAAAGGACCTTAATGTAAAAGTAGATGAGGCATTTAGACCCTCACACTGACTTCTGGAGCCATGAAATAGGTCACTGAATGACATAGGGAATGCCTTTTTTTTTTTTTTTTAACTTAATGTCCCACCTGGAAAAGCCCTTGGAAGGTTCTAGAAGGCTTCCAAAAAAGAATTCTAGGTGATTACTTGAGTGAAGCACAAACCACTAGTGCTGTACCCTCCCATGGTACAATGGGAATGTTCTAGAAGATTGAAACAGAACTGAATCTTCTTTAAAATGGTCTCCCGGAGAGTTGGGGAGAATTTGTGTTAACCGGTTCTCAAACTGTTCTCCTTCTCCGCACAGCACAAACTTGCCTAGAGTAACCAAGCCAGAGCAGAGGCCAAGGCTGCCTACCTCCTGGGGAGGCGGTTTGACAAATTAGCCTGTCTTCCCCCCAACTAGGGTAGCTCTGTGTTCAAAGTTTGTAGCTTGCATGTTCCTTAAGATGATGGTTCAGGGTGCTCATGGGTGGATGAAGGGTGCCTTCTCATGGTTCCCTGTGGGGTAGATGTCCATGGAGGCAGTGGAATAGGAGCAGATGGATCTTGGCCCATGTCTACCTGGGCATGAAGCCCACCCTCCTTTGCACACAGGGAAGCCTGCCTCTGTGATGTCTGGGCTCTGTCCCCTGCCTTCCAGCTCTCTCCTTAGCAGCACACTACCTCTCCCTCTCTCTATCTTCCTAACTCAACCGTTCAGCCTAGCCTGCATTCCTTTCTTCTACGTGCCAATCATACAGCCTGGAATGCATGTGAGTGAAAACATGCGTCAAAGCTCTGATGGATTCAGGGCTGGTGCTGAACTTCCAGGCTTCAACTCCTCCAGGAACACACAGAGGATGACATTATCTCTGTAGATGACCTTATGGCTCCAGCCGAGGAGCCTCAGATCCCACACCTGTACCCATCTTCCCTCCCCTCTTTCCATTCTCTACCGTCCTGTTGCTGTTCCCTTTTCTGCTTCTTCCCTGGCTTTCCACAAATCATCTTCCAGTTCTGATAAAGTCAACTGAACACCAGACTAGTGTCTTCAGAATCCAAAATCCACTTTCCACACTAGCTTAGGCCACAAAGAGTGTGTCTTCTCTGTCATACGGACCCACCGGAAGGACATTTATAGGGCCAGGTGTATAGCCCAATTGGCAGAGTGCCTGCATAGAATTCACAAAGCCCTGTGCTTGATCCTCAGCACTTGGTGAACTGTGGTGGAGACACCTATAACTCCCAAACTTGGGGGGCAGAAGCAGGAGAATCTCGAGTTTGAGGTCATCCTTTGCTACATGATGAGTCTGAGGCTAGCCTGGGCTATAAGAAACCTTACTATAAAACAAAACGTCCCGAAAGGCACCTCTGTTCCTTCTTCGACGCCTGCTTTCCACTGCACGTGGGACGACTCCAATTTCCCACTGCACACTTCCCACCCATCCTGTTGGAGTGATGCATAGAGGAAGTGGTACCAAAGACCACCTTCCTTCTCGCTTTTGGATGGGAAGAGGAGGGACTGACCCACTGCCTCTTCTGGTCAGCAGCTCACAGTCATGGTGGCATGACTTGCTTTTGTGTCCATGTGTTTCTGACTTAGATGGGGAAGCAATGTCCCCAGGGTCACAATGTCCATCTTCTCCTCTTTAAAAAAAAGTTGGGTAAAATGCACACTTTTCAAAGACAACCACACCACATTGCCTGCGAGAGGAGAAAAGGAATCTTCTCTGTCTGTGGATGTCCACTGTTCATTTCTCTGGAAACTCTTGGTTTTCTAAAGATGCCATTGAAGTAACATTTTCCCCTTGAGCCTGTGTTTGTGAGTGTGTGCCTGGAGAAAGTTTCCTTCCTGCCAAGTTCATGTTCAAGGTTTGGGAGTTTTCTGATATACAGAGAGAGACTATCCTGCTGGGACAAAGGTAGAAAACATCCAAGAAGGGAGAGAGGGGTCCTGTCCTCAGCCTCTCCTAATCATCTCCAGTCACCTCTAGCCATGATGAACCAGCTCTACCAGCTCTACCCAGCCTTCTTTACTTCTTGGGTTGTGGCTGGTACCTTATGGAGCCATGGGAATACAGGCGCCTTCCCACCATTTTGGCTAAGCAGATGATAACACTATTCATCAAAAGCCTGTCTGCAATTATAGCACTAGGTGTAGGGGCAAGGGGACCATGAGTTCAAGTTGAACCTCGGCTACCCAGTGAATTGTAACCAACCTGAGCTCCATGAGAGCTGGGTTCTAAACAGGGAGATGAGTGGGATCCGGGGAGGGGAGCATTTAGCCTTTAAGAGTGCCTGCTGTTCTGGTAGAGGACCCATGTTTGGTTCCCAGCACCCATATCAGGCAGCTCTAAACACCTCCGACTCCTGCACCAGGGGGTCCAGTACTTTTTTCTGGCCTCTGTGAGCACCTGCACACTGTAGCATGTACACTCACAGACACATATACATATAATGTTTTAAATGTCTTGCTGGTAACCAAATACAAAGTTAAAAACAAAAAACAACAAAAAACAGTGAATCCCTAGCACACAGCCTCTGAACCTGTCTTCATGCATTGTCTAGAGCAGGGCCATCCAGCAGAAGTGAAATAGGAGTCCCACTATAATTTTGGATTTTCTTGTAGCCACAGAAAACTATGTACAAACAAGTAAAATTAATATTAGTTAGAGGCATTATCTGAGTCTATAGTAAGAGTCTAAAATGCTGTTACAACAGGATGTCACTATGAAATTAGGAAAGAGACTATAGATATACAACCTGGTGTGTGTTTTGATCACACTTTCAGTCTCATTTTGGACTGACCACCTTTAAAGGGCTTGATTTACACTTGGGGCTAGTTCAGACCAATGTATTGGACAATGTGATCCTAGACATATAAGGTGCTTGGAGACACAGCTTCTGGAAGATAGAGAAATGCCGTGGGATCCTAAAGTTTCCCGATACACTACCTCACATGTCACTGGAGTTTCTAACTGTGTCATCTCTATTCCCTCTCACGGTGGACGATGGCACAATCAAGTCCTCAATGCTCAGAAGGGTTAAGGAATCTGGCCAGGGTCGTGTGAGAAGTCTGACTCCAAAGCCTAAGCTCTTTTCAGCACACACCCTATCGCTCGCCTCATACCTTTTCTGTCCTTCCATCCAGGTACAGATAACACTGAACAACAACACAACTTCTCAGACACAAAACTTCTTTTTCAAACCTTTGATTTGGCCTCAGCTCTGACAGACTCTGAGGCATTGACTCTAAACCAAAAGCAATCCTTAAATGTTCATGTTAACCTTACTTTGGGCTTTTTGGATGGTCATAGCTAAGGTTTCTACTGCTGTGAGGAGACACCATGACCACAGCAACTCTTATAAAGCAACACATTTAATTGATGTGGCAGCTTACAGTTTCAGAGGTTCTGTCTATTATCATAAGCAGGGAGTATGGCGGTGTGCAGGCAGATGTGGTGCTGGAGGAGGAGCTGAGAGCCCTACATCTTGCAGGCAACAGGAAGTCAACTGAGACACTAAGCAGTATCCTGAGCATAGGAAACTTCAAAACCCACCCTCACAGTGACACTTCCTCCAACAAGGCCATACTCACCCTGACAAACTCTTACCTCCTGATAGTGCCACTCCCTATGAGACTAGAGTGGGCAGTTACATCCAAACTACAACATGGACCTTCCTGCACTTGCAGCAATGTTTTCTCCTGGCCAGGAGATATCTATAAACTGGGCTATGCTGTCCAGCTTATCCTTTGATCACCCCCATCTCCCCTCTAGGGGACTTCCAGAAGTCCCATGGCTAGCCAGCCTCATCTGGTTTCTTGTGCTTATAGCTTGTTCAACTGAGTATACAAATTCCCACACCACATGTGACCACAACCAGGCCCACCTTCTTACTCTTTTTGGTTCCAAACCCTTGCTCTCCTGAGGAAGCTACTTGCTGTCGGAGGCTGCCTTCCCGAGGAGGGAGGGACACCTTTTGGTCAGTCATCTTTGATAGATAATGAGATGGTTTAAGTAGTATAACCTCAGCTGATTGTCAGACTTTTTAGCAGAGTTCTAAAGCTCCTTCTCCACAGTACTGGGATTGACACACCATTGGATTTCCCCTCAGAAGGAAGGTTTTTTAAATTTCCCCATTGTAAATTTTGAAATTCCATGAGACAAACTTTTTTTCAAAGGATGTCATTTTTTTCAGTTAAGTAATTGAAAATATCAAGATATCAGGCTCTATTTCTTAAACGGCGAAGAACTGTTCCCAGACTCTGGAAAGTGGAGTTTTTCACGACTGCTGCCCATCTCTGTGTGCATTCAGTTCAGGGCTCAGGAATCTGAAGGCTTGAGTGAGGCTCCTCTGTACTCTTCCTGTAGCCCTAGAGAATTCTGCAAGCTTCAGCTGGAGGCACAAACTGGCTGATTCAGAACAAAGATGGTAGGCAGGCAGCAGTCAAAACCTGAACATGCTTGAAATATCACACCCAGCTCCCCACACCCAGACGTTCTGTGCCAAGCACCCGACAGAGGCAGAAGTTTGCTGTGACAGGACAGCTTCCCAAGTCTGCAGAAGAACCAGACCATCCCGATTGTCCTGACATCTGCAGCAACAAAGCCCCCTCGCAATTGAAAATCTGTATGTGTTTCACATCGTAGGCTCGAGGATCCCACCAGCTTAGGGGTAGCTCTCCATTTCCTTACCATGTAGCTTCTTCAACAAAGCTCCTGGGCTTCCTTCCTAGCAACTTCTAATGCAAGGAAATAACATGTTTGTTTACCCCAGACTAAAGAGAGGAGGCAGCCTTTGCCTCCGTGTACTTAAATCTTGTGTTACTGGAACATATCACCTGACAAAGGCATTCTGAGGACAGAGGACTGTCAGGTCATGATTTAATGAGATGCAGTCCATCATGGGGGTGAAGGTGTGGCCACATGGCATCCAGTCAGGAATCAGGAAGGTGAGTGAGTGCTGGCTTCCAGCTCATTCAATCCAGCATCCTACACTCAAGGTGGGGCTTCCCTTCTCAGTTAACTTTCTCTGGGAATACCTCACAGATATGCCCAGAGACATATTTCCTAGGGGATGTATAGCCCACCAAGTTGACCATCAGTGTTAACTATAACAGCTGTTTCTGAGTTCCCATCCCACCGTTGCCATGTAGGTCATCTGATACCATGATGATCTTGTCCCTGTCTTCACTTTATGTGCTATCTGGCAGCTCTCCTCTGATTCTGGCTCAGGGGAAGTGGAGCCAGGTTTTAGGCTTCTCTTGAGCTGCTGTTTTTTAAATGAGATTATTGATGTTCCAGTTCCTTGGACCACCAACCAAATGTGCTGCTGACTAATCAGAGCTGGAGTCCTTCTCTGCCATCCCATACTGACAACATCTGGACATTGGTGACATCTGGGGGAAGGGCAGGAGCAGCTGGAAACACCAGTGGGCCGCACAGCTATGTGCTGACTCCTCTGATGATGGGAGGGAATCTGGGGCTATAACCATCTCCATGGCATTCCCTTTGCCCAGATGGTCCTTAGCCATTCAGCCCACTGAGCAGACTCCCACTGACCCAGGCTCTCCATATGGAGAGCAGAGGGTGAACACATCCTGTCTGACTTTTCACCTTTTCTGTAATTGTCTATTTATGCTCCTTGGAACACCTCATAGTGATTCTTAACATCTATAGATTTTGCAACAGTTAATTTTCTTTTCTTTAATGCACCAGATGACTTCCAAGATGTTCCCTTTGCCCCCACCATCCCAATCCCTGGTTACCTGTGTTAGTTGCCTGCCCGATGCCTCAGGGCAGCACTGCTTTCTTGTTATATAAGGCCTCAGATCCCCAGTCCTGTTCCCTCCAGGAGGGATTCCACACATCTTGCTATTTGATAAGGAATAGCAGAGCGGAGAGATGGCTCAGTGGCTAAGACTGTTCACCATGAAAGACTGAGGCTCTGAGTTCGGGTCCTTAGCACCTATGTTAAAGCCAAGCATGCTGGTGAATATCTGTAACCTGGTGGAATGGCTTGAAGACTAGAATTCACTGGCCTGCCAGCTCAGCTGAAAAACACCAAGCTTCAGATTCAGCGAGAGCCCCTGTTTCAAAGGAACAAGGTAGAGTATGATAGAGTGGCCACCTAATGTGTTTCTCCGACCTTCATTTGTCCTTCTGTGGGCATGCATACCCATCCATCTACATAGACACAGACATGCATGTAACACAAATACACACACACACACACACACACACACACGGAGACCCTGCATGTTAGCTCATGAAGCCTTACTCCAACCCCAGTCCTCCATTTCCTGGAGAAGGTGGGAGGCAGCTGTGGACACAGCTTGCATCTCCATCAAAGGTATTCTGGTTGTTTACCTACTCAGATCAGTTATGAAAAATTCCTTAAACTCTTTATGGATAGATAAAAAGGTGGTGTTTTCATATCAAACTGCAAAATTAAACTGATAACCACAGTTAACATTTATCACAACCTTCCTGTCAGCCGCATGCTTCCTAAGAGCTCTAGAAGGGTTACCTCAGTTTACCCATTGCTTTCAGGAGAAGGAAGGGAAGGGATAAACTTGCCTTAGCTCAAGCCTGGAGCAAGCAACTTCATAAACTTTGGCGGACAAGATTTGCTGTGAAGTGGACAACAGAACTTCAGAGGAGATTAAAAACACACTGTCACCATGTCTTGTATCACAGGTGTGGGACCTTTGCTTTCCAGGAGACTGGGCTCTACAGAGAAAGAGAGACCTGGGGAAACCCACGGGGACTCATTAGCCTACTTCTGATGAGCTGAGTAGTAGGATCAAGCCCAGTATGGAAAGAAATAACAGCAAGAAGAGGCATTGTTTGCTCCAGAGAGCATCTCACTCTTCCCTGAGGTGTGAGATGCATGCTGGCACTTATAAAGATGCCTCATGCACCTCAAGACAGCTGAAAGCTCTGGAGATCTTACTCAGGAAAAGAAGCACAGGCGGACCTGCCAGAACTCCACAACCAAAGATGATCCATCTGACTGGAAAAATCATTTTAAAAGGATGTTTGATATTTTAATTTATGTGCACACACAGTGTGTTGTGAGAGTGTACCTTTGGAAGCCACAGGTGAGCTTTGGATCCCCTATATCTGTTGTTATAAGAGGTTGTGAGCCACCACCAGATGCAGGGCCTGTGAACCAACCAGAAGATCAGTACACATTCTGAGCCCAGGGCCACATCTCCATCCCCCTCCATCACACTTTAAGTCCTAAAGTCTTGACAAATTTTAGAGAAGGGGAGTTAAGCCCAGGAGTGAGAAAATTGTTGGCTTTGAGTCAAATAGGGCACCTGTCCTGATTATCCTCTTGGACCAGGACAAACAGGCTGAAGGAGGCAACTGGAGATGCCTCAGGTGTGGAAGGCTGGAGGCGGGAGAAAGAGCAAAGCACATTTTCTGGAAGGACAGCTGCAAAACCCTGGAGGGTCTTGAGTAGCTTCAGACAGAGATGGTTGCTCCTGGGTGAGAGGCTGTTCAGGGGATCCTCAGGTTGGGATCCTCTTTCTTGGACTCGGTTTCCTTTTCTGGAAACTCTCAGTATTGAGTCCAGTAAGTTCGCCTGTGGAGTACTCTGGTGTCACACAGCTCTCATCAAGTCAGAAAAGGTGGAGTGAAAGGTGAGAACAGCCACTATCACTAATGACACGCAAGATTGAAATCATTATTATAATTATAGCATAGTCATTTCAGGCATGTCAGACTCCCAGGGTTGGCAAGAGAAGTCATCCTCCCCAGCCTCTCTCTCGAAGTATTAGAGTTCCCTGCTCAATATCCATGACTATTCTTATTAGTCTTATTAATGACAAAGCCATGTATGATGAATTTCAGCCCTAGCCCAGAGCAGGGAGGGGCCTTGACTCCACATTCCACATCCCAGCTGAGCCCTCCAGGTAAAGCTTGCAGTTCCATGTGAGGGAAACCAGAACCCAGGCACAAGTTGGCTTCTGGTGTCTTCCAAACTATGTTGGAAAACAGGTAGGTAGGATTGGGGATGTAGCTCAGTTGGCAGAGTACTTGCCTAGAACACACCGGGCCCTCAGTTTTATCCATAGCACAGGCATGGTGAGACCTGCCTGTGATGCCAGCCCCAGGGAGGTAGAGGCAAGAGGATCAGGACGCCAAGGTCATCCTTGGGTACAGAGTGATTTCAAGGCCAGTTTGAGTTGCATGAAGAAAAGAAAAAAGAAAAGAAATAGAAAGAGAAGAAGACAGGAGAAGAGAGAGAGAAGCTGGGCAAGCAAGAAGACAGAGAGAGAAAGGGAAAGGTAAGAATGTAGAGACACAGCCTGGCAAGGGAAGCCTCAGAGACCGCTGGACCCTTGAAAAATCACCACTGTTCTCCAGGATACCGGGCGAAGGAAGGACGCAGCAGAGAGGCAGAGAGTGTGGGATAATTTCTCCAGCCTCCATGCACCTTTATGTTCTGAGATCTGCAGTCCAAAGGGCACCTAGGAGTATCAGCCAAGCTGTGGCCCTTGCTGCTGGCCTGCAGACAATGGCTCTGCCCCTCACTTGGAGGGTCTCCAGTCCTCAGTCATTCTTACCCCCGGGTGCAGACACAATGTAGCACCCAGGGGTGAACAACTAGGACTCTGAAGAAAACCCCTCCCCCTTCACCATGGGGGGGGAAGGGGGACTTCAGTCAGGGAGGACTCCCATGAGAGTATGCCCCGCTCAGAAGCTTGAGTGGCATAAAGTCATCTATGTAAAGTAGTAGGGGTGTCTGTGGGGTCCAGGGATGACCCTTAAGCCCACTAGACAGCCTTCCCTGCCCAAGGCCTTCTCTAAGCCAAATAAATACCTAAGATCCAGAGAAGGACTCACTCTCAAGAACAGCAATGCAGAGAGACCACGACGTCTGTAGAGGTCTCCACATTTAAAATATCTCTCTCTCTCTCTCTCTCTCTCTCTCTCTCTCTTTCTCTCTCTCTCTGTCTCTGTGTGTGTGTGTCTGTGTGTGTGTGTGTCTGTGTCTGTCTCCCTGTCTGTGTGTGTGTGTGTGTGTGTGTGTGTGTGTGTGTGTGTAAAGGTCAGAGGGCAGCTCCAGGGCTGATCCTCGCCTTCCGCCTCATTTGTGGGGTTTCTTGTTGCACACCTCTGCATGTGCCAGGCTAGTCTAGCCAGCCTAGGAGTCTTCTGTCTCTTCCTCCCATCTCCCTAGAGTAGCGCTGGGATTGAAAATGCACCCCATTGTATCCAGGATCTAAACTAGGGATCTGAACTCTGGCCCTCACACCAGTAAGACAAGTGCTTTCCTCAGTAAGACGTGTTCCCACCCTAAGGTCCACACTTTTGGTTTTGGTTTTATTTTAAAACAAGGTTTCTGTGTGTAGCCCTAGCTACCCTGGAACTAGCTCTGTAGACCAACCAGGCTGGCCTCACACCTACAGAAATCTGCCTGCCTCTGCTTCCTAAGTGCTGGGATTAAAGGTGTGTGCCACCCAGCTAGGTTTCCACTCTTTCAAGAGCCCTGTCGAAATTGGCACTTCTGAAGAATCATGCAGAGTCCAGCCATGACCTTTTAGCTCTTGGTCTGTAAGGACACAGGGCCTGGACTTTTCTTGAGTCTTACCTCCAAGTGTAAAGTCTTCTACCCTCCCTGAGCTTAAGAAAAATAGAAGTCTGAAACAATGTTAGGAAAGAAGAGAAGGGTCAAACCCTTGCTTTCTTCCTGAAGGCTTCTGCCAAGAGTACTTACTGCCAGGGTGGCTCCCTCACTGCATCTGATCTCATGGGGAAGAGACACAACTGGAGACATTGATAACAGAGTTACCAAATTAGCAAACAAAAAACAATCAGAAACAGTACTTGCCACATTCCAGAACATTCTTTTACATCACTCATGCCATTCCTTGTCCTCAGATTCCAGCTTGAACATTACTGCTTTCTAAGGTGCCTGGGCCAGAGAGTGGCAAATCGGTTATGTGTGTTTGCTGCTCTTCCCTGTATCCCGTTCTCAGCACCCATGTCAGGTGGCTTACAGCCATCTGTAACACTAGATCCTGGGCATCTGAGGTCCTAAGGAGGAGGGAGAAGGTAAAGGTGAGGCTGAGAACATGACCAGGAGCAGGAGAAGGCAACATCCCCTCAGGAGATGTGGGCCTAAGAAGGCAATAAAGGGCCTCGAACCTTGAGGAGTTGAGACGGGACTAAACTGGATGGTGTGCCAGATTCTCCCCAGACACAAGGCTCTCTCCATATTCCAGATGAGACATGGCTATATGTGAGCACTGGAGATCATGAGCTGAGCAAGGAAGAAGGGGTCCAGCCAGGATAAGGACAGAAAGCAGCAGAGAATGTGTTCAAAATAGTCTATTTGGGCATATAAAGCTGTTCAGGTCCAGGGTCCAGGCCTCACACACCCATGTTCACATTCAGACAAAAAGAAAGGGTCACAGAGCTGCAGAGGGGCCACACTTGGTGGTCCTATGGGCTTTTCTGTTCATAGTGAAGCCAGGAGGGCCCACCCAGGAGGACCCACCCAGGAGGGCCCCAGGAGTTGTTCTCAGGATTGAAGCATTTGTCCTATCTGCTTGGAGGCTCTGTTGGCTCCTCCCCTCCCCATCACATGGAAACGTTCTAGAAAAGTTCCAGTGCTGCATCTGTGTTCAAAGCTCGGGGAAGGGAGAGTGGTGTTGTAAATGGTTCTGGCCTGGACTTTCTAAGCTTGAACTAGAGGTTTGGCTCCACTCTCAGCCCCGCTTTGCCTCAGATTTTACCCTGATTGACCTAGGGCCCAGGCATATAATTTGTTAACTCTTTCATCTGAACTCAATCCATCTTGTTCAGCCGTACCTTGGTAGCTCTGGTGTCTTTGGCGTCTGTGTCTGCTCTGAGATGGTCCTGAGTTTTCTTAGCCTGGTAGCCCTGCCCACATTTCCTGTCTGCCTTTGGCCAATCAGCTTTATATTAAACCCTTAGGCAGGACAAATATGTACAACATTACCAGCATAATTCCACTACAGAGTGGTTCTCTATAGCTCTCCCTGAGTCCTGGATCCTCCGAGGCAGAGTCTCACTCAGGGACCTATTGTCTCTTGCAAGTCTCTTGAAGAAATGAATGAAACCTGTGTAGAAATTGGTGGAGACTGACTGTGGGTGAGGAGCTCACATATAGCTCTACCCTGTGTCCGGAGAGGAAGGCTGCCATACAGAAGGGTGAGAAGGGTGTGGTTATTTGGGAAATGTGGGGTCTGGGTTGACCTTTGGCAGGGAGGAACACAGAAGTCAGGAATCACCAAGTGCAGTGATCACTTCATGTGTCTTATTTCTGTTTCTCATTATTGTGACAAAATACCTGGTAAAGTAACTTAAGGAAGGGTCTGTCCCATGGCTTGAACGGACATAGTCTTTAAAGAAGGGAAGTCATGGCCGTCGGTCACATTGAATCCACAGCCTATAAGCAGAGCGATAAATGTCAGTGCTCAGTGCACTTTTGCCTTTTTATTGAGCTCAGAACTCCAGCCGAGTCAATGAAGCCATCCATACTCAGAGTAGGTCTTTCCTCCCCGCTGGAAACACCCTTACAGACACACTTGGAGGTGTGTCTTCTGAATCCTTCCCAATGCTGTCAAGTTGACATTCACATCATGTTTCAATGTGCTATTTATTCCTCAAAAGCTTCGTGTTCATGACGTGGGCAGAAGAGGGACCATTTCATAGCTGAGCAGAGCACACCCAGGGGTTAAGCAGTTTATGAGATCCTGTGCTAAACATGGGAGGAGTTTGGGAATCAGACTTACCTAAGACACAGCCAAGGGCATGAGGGTTTCAGTGAACCCCCCCTCAGTCATGTAGGCCAGGAACTTGATGTGAAAACACAGAAACCATGTAGAAGCCCATTGAGCAAACAGCCTCAGAAAGCTACATGTGTCACCAGCAGTGGGGAACTCCTTAAACTTTTCCTTGACAAGCCCTAAATAATTCCCAAGCCACTGTGTTTTAGAAGTGTGTTTGTGCTGGAGAGATGGCTCAGCCGTTAAGAACAGGGGCTCAGAGTTCATTTCTTAGCACCTACATTGTACCTCTTACAGCCACTTATAACGCCCTTGTGGGAACTTTGTGAATACTGTACTCACACAAGCCCACATTCAGAGGTGGGGGGATGAAGGAAGGAGGAGCAGGAGGAGGAGGAGGAGGAGGAGGAGGAGGAGGAGGAGGAGGAGGAGGAGGTCCCTGCAGAGGATATGTGGTTTCCCTCTCCTGCCAGGACAGTGACCCCACACATATCCTCCTCCAAGAAACTTGAGTTTTCCCTGATTCTAGAATCCTCAAACATGAACTGGCTGTGGTCCCCAGGTATTGCAAAGCATTACTGTGCTGAAAATTACAGATCTCTACCTAGAACACAAATAAGTGGTAGGATTTGGGGAGTCACCAGTTCAAGATGATAAATGCAATAGATAAACACAGTAGTAACACTTATGAATCACAGGACATTAATGATCATTATATGAGTATTAGGTCAGTCTCTCGGGGTTTGAAAAGATCAGAAGCCACCAAACAAATGCTGGTCTGCCCATCAATGTCTCTGCCAACTGGCATTGTCCTAACCACAAGAAATTGTGTTTTAATTTACAACTCCTGCAAGGAAAAGAACCCATTAGAATGTCTCTCACACTCTTGCTCTGTGAGTTCCCAGCCTGGCAATGGTGGCTACAGACGTGAGCACCTTAAAAGTCCCAGGGTTGATACGGGTACAAGGTGCCAGGCTCTTCCACTATCAGCATCCACTGGGGCAGTCACCAGGGTCTCTGCTGAGAAAGCTTAAGGATGGTTTGTTATTTCTGAATTCAGTTCTAGTCTCCATGACATAAGAATGGAGAGAGGAAACCCACTAGGCGTTCAGAGGCTCTAGAAGTGGGTGCTGTGTGTAACATGTACATTCATGTGCTCTTGTGGATGCGTATGAAACAATGAGTGTGCACACATGTAGAAGAAGCCAGAAGTCAACAACAAATGTCCTATTTTCTTCTTACATTAAAAACTGTCTCATTGAGACAAGGCCTGTCCCTGAACTTAGATCATACCAATTTAACTAGACTAGCTGGCTATCCTGTCTCATCTGCCTAGTGCTTGGATTACAGAGGCATGCCACCAAGGCCATCATTTAAGATAATGTGTGAGCAGTGTGTGGTGTGTGGGCATGTGTGTGTCACTGCATAGATGGAAGTCAAAGCCGTTCCTCACCTTCCCCCATGGAGACAGGTGCTGCTACAGACCCCCAGGCTGACTGGCCCATGAGCTTTGAGTATTTTCCTATCTCCACACACCCTACTTTCTGTGACATCAAGGATGTGAACTCTGGTCTTCACATTGGCTTGGCAAGTGCTTCATACACTGAACCACCTCCTTAGGCTTACAGACTAGCTTCTTATATGGGTTCTGGGGATAAGAACTCAGGTTCTCCACTTCTATGTCCAGGCTGATCTATGTCCCCAGCCCATATGGGTCATAAAATCTATCAAGTAAAGAGTCAGAGGACATGCTTGACACCAGATCCTTACTAGGCCACCACCACCTTCCCACTAGGAGTCTGTGCCTTAGTACATCATCTCTTTCTCAACGACTACAAGAACAAGTTTGCATATATAACTCGTTAGATTTCAGGACTTTGCCATGAATCACTGCTTCCACCCTCCCACATCCTTCCTAACCATCTGACATTCTAGTGGAAAGAAATGTATATTTCACTGGGTCTTCCCTACCACAAATTAAATGTGCAGAGAAAACCAGGCCAGATGTCCAGTATGCCAGACAGGATCACATTCTTACTGAACACAAACTCATTCAAAGGGACTTGGATGGACCAGGGACAACCCCCTGGCCCAGTTAGTGCAAGAATAGAAATGAAATCCTTCTCAGTGAGTACACCAATCAACTCAGAATGGTAAAGCATTTTGCAAAGCCTTTATTAAGTCCTTCTCCTCGGCCCTGTGGCATGAGGGCCTTTCTAAGGGCCTGGGTGGCTGGCCAGGCTTCATGTATCCTGTAGGCCTTCTTCACAGGGAGGACAGTGTGAAGGATGCAAACGCAGTAATGCACAGAAAGAATGTGCCTAGGCGAAGAGGCAAGTTTCAATGTTGATGGTAAGTGGGAAAACCTCTGTGACAGAGTCAGAGGACAAATGCCCAGTGCCCCCACTTCCTGCTCAGAGCTGCAGGACAACCAGCATGTCCTCAATTCTTCCAGAGGATGCAGCCTCTGAGGGCTGAGTGTTCTTCCCTCTTGCCATCTAAGGCAGGGGACTGGAGCAAGGAAAGTCGGTGAATGATTCAAAGTTACAAGTGTCCTAACAGATCTTCCTTGGGAAACTGGGACTCCACCAAGCTGGGAAGACATCAGCTCAGAACTAAGTCTTCTCCAGGTGAGTGATCCCGCGAGGGTGGCCTCTCAGTTCCTAGGAAGTGGCCCTGTGGATCCAGGGGCTGCCTTCATGCTTTGTTATCTCTTGACTGGTGACGATGTGCACTAACCTGTAAAGAAAAGTCCATGAGGCAGCACATAAAAAAGCAAGGGGAGAAACCATCAAGTAACGGGGAAGTGTGACCCACAAACATCACTACAACCCTCACACACCTCAGGCAAGTGGACATGCCCGTCCCGACCCCACGCTTCAGGGAAGCCATCGGCCGACTCAGCAGCTCGTTTGACTACCTCACCCACTCATCCATCCCGGGAGGAAGGAACAAGAGTTAAGGGGGTTGGGGTGAAGGAGAAAATCACTTGCCCACATTGGAGAGGTGGAAGGTCGCGAGAACGTAGCTTTGCTATGCAAAGGCCCAGGCCATCTGGTCAAAGTTCTCCATGAATAGGAGGGAGTTCTTCTGGGTGGGACAGAAGAATACAAAGGCAACGGAGAAGCACAGTGGAGATTTGCCAGGGAGCCGCCCCAGCGTGTGGGTAAGTACGGCCCACTGTGGGCCAGCATTACTTCCTGGTAACCACGCTAAGCAAACGGGATGCTCAGGGCTGCTAGGGCTAAACATGGACCTCGTGGGCTTCTTCCATCTCCACGATGGTCCCTATCTTCCCGCTGAGTCCTCACCAACCAGCTGATCAGCTGGAGGCCAGCTTGCCTTCATCCCTGAGAAAAGTCTCCAGCAAAATAACTGCCAACTGCCTTCCGCTGGCCGTTAGCCAAACTCTTGGCCACGCCCACCAGAGCAGTCCTCCAATCAGAGGCCTGATATTCCCTGTCCACTCTGGACTTCTGGAATGTTCCAAAGACTTGGAGTTACTCCTTTCCTGGGCCCTAGAAAACATTGCCCACAGAAAGCTGATAATGTGGAACCACAGAAGAAGTAGAAGCCGTCCAAACCACAGGGCTGCCTGTCTTGGCTTCAGAAGGCACCGGCCCCTTGAAAGCCTCCCAGTCTTGGGCACTAGTGATCCCAAGGGCGTCACTTCTATTATACCAAGGAAAAAATGCATTCACGAAGGCACTCTCCCTGAGGTCACTCTGAGGCTGGGGACACTGCTGTAGTGCCTAGAAGACCCCTTAGCATTTAGGATCCAGCCAATGGGAGATGCCTGCTGAATAGAGGTGTGTGTCTTTGGTCAACTGAAAGTATTTGAAATCGCAGTTGGAGGAAACACATAAGATTAAGATAATATTTCTTGTGTTCTTTTCTGATTTAGGAAAATGCACCATTGCATTTGAGCCTCTTTATTTCTATTTTAAAAAAACACACAAAATACAGATAGCATTATATATATATATATCATTATATATATGTATGTGTGTATATATACATATACATGCGTGTGCATACACACACAAATATATATATAAATATATATAATAATATATATATCTCAAAGACTTTTCAACATTCACAGATCACTCTGTCCTCAGCACTGATTTCAGAACTTTTCATTACCCTCAAATGAAGCTATTCATATCAAGTATCCAGTTTCCTTTTACACTCAGCTTCTAGTAACTTCTAAATGTATTTTTTGTTTGTTTGTTTGAAAACCAATTTTTATTTATTTTATTTGTGGACATGTTCAGGTTACCTTTTGCTGCTGGCTTTTCCCCCCTAATATATGTCCAAAAATTCATCACTACTAAGCAGTATATATTTATCTGTGTATCAGGCCATGAGCCCTTGAGTTTTTCATTTTCTTAACATGTATGTATAATTTTGGTATGGGCTCATGTAGAAATATTTTTGTTTGAATATTGTTTCAATTCTTTTGAATGTGGTATTGGTTAATCTACAGTTGTTATAATCAACACCATAACCAAGGCAATTTATAGATAGTTTACTTGCTCTTACAGAGCAGAGTGATGAGTCCATCATGACAGGGAAGACATGACAGCCGGCAGCGGGCAGCGGGCATGGGGGAGGAGGGGCAGCTAAGAGCTTTGGCATGGGGGAGGAGGGGCAGCTAAGAGCTTTGGCATGGGGGAGGAGGGGCAGCTAAGAGCTTTCTCCAAACTGCAAGCATGAAGCAGTGAAAGCGAACAGGAAGATGCTGGGGTTTTACACTCAAAGCCTGCCCCAGCAAGCTTCCTCCAGCAAGATGACACATGCTTCCTAAGCCTCCACAAACAGTACCAAATATCCAAATGCCTGAACTTACAGGAGACAATCTCAGCCACATCACTACAGACACAAATCTAGGACTGGTAATTCCATTTTTAGCTTGAGCACCTGTCCCAATGCTTCCATAACCGCGATCCCATTTTGACATCCCTTCCAGGCCCGCCTAAACCTTCCAGTGTCCCCAAATCTCTGTCAATCTTTTTTTCTTTTGTTCTTCTTAATTATAGCTATCCAAATGTGTATGAAATGGCTTCTTGTTGTGGTTTTGATTTGGGCCTCTTTGATGATTAAAGACTTTGAATTTTTTTTCATGTGTTTATTAGAGACATCTATGACTATGTTTTTGTTTGTTTGTTTGTTTGTTTTGGCAGGGAATGGCCATTTGTGTTTTCATCACTGAATTTTAGAATATGTTGCATAAGACCTGCCTTAGTCTCTTCGTAATGAGGAAAGTCTTTAGTTGGTTTTCTTTTTTTTAAACTTTTGGCATATTTTTCTTAGTTCCTCTTTGACTTCCTTATTTGGCTGTATTGGATTATTTCTCATATGTCATTTTTGATAATTTTTTAAAAAGTGTCTTTTAATGATATTTTCTTATTGTTTACCCTGAGGAATAAAGTGACATCTTAATTTATAACAATTTAGTCATAATGAGCTTCAGTGTATCACAAACCATGATCCATCTGACTTTATCTCCCTGTGTCAGTGTGCCACAAAACATATCTCTATACATTGCACACCTATCAACGTAGATCCATAATTATTGACTTTATGACGTTGTCTCTAATCCATCCAAAAGGGGAGTTACAAGCAATGGTATTTGTATCTGTCCTGGTAGCTACCTTTTAGCTCTGTTTGCGTTCCTTTCTGTTTTTCTTGAGCTCTTCCCTCACATTGGAGAACTCTTCTAGCGTTTCTTGCAGAGAATCATCTACGGCAAATTTCTTTACCCTTTTATCTTAAACCTGGGAATGTCATAATTTCCCCCTCATATTTTAAGAACAGTTTTACAAGATATATAATTCTTGGCTAACAGCACCCACCCCCTTTAGCACCCTGCTATGAGAACCTGCTGTGCTTTGGTTTGCATAGCTCCTGGAGAGGACTCAGCTTTTAATCTTATGAAGGATTCCTTCTACATGACAACCCGCTACACTCAAGACTGTCCTTGGACTTCAACCACTTGAGTCTGACAGATCTTGGCATAGATATCTTTGAGTTTATTATTTATTTATTGTTCCTTTGAGTATGGATTTGTGTCTTCCATCAAACTTGAAGCTCTTCCTTTGAATATTCCTTTCATCCTTCTGTTTCCCCCTTTCTTCTGGGATTCTCCTTATGTGTGTGTGTCCAGACACGCCTCACAGTGTCCCATGGTGTCTTAAGCTCTGCTCAGTTTTCCTCTTTTTTTTTTTTATTCTCTTCTCCAGTCTATGGAATCTCAGTTGCTTTATCTTCACAGTCAATTTTTTTTATCTACTTAAATTTTTTGAGTGAAACTTGTAAGAATACATCTTGACTATAGAACTTCTAATAGGTTTCTTTTAAATAATTCCTATATCTTTATTGTGTGTGTTTTGAGTACACATGTATGCACATGTATATTTCTATGTTTATATTTACCATCATTTCTCTAGTCTCATATTTTTTTAAATGCCACACACAGGTATTTGTTTATAATTTAGGTATATTTGAAATAGTCAAATATCTCAGTATCTTGATCCTCTAGGGAAGATTGTTTATCCCCTTTTTGCACCAGTTTGAGCCATACTTTTTTATTCCTTTGCATACTGGATATTTTGAATGTTATAATGTCTCGTTTTGAACCCTCCCCCTTTGTCTAGTAGCAAGCACAGTGAACAGTTTAGTGCTCTGGGACACCCAGTTAGTATGGAATTACACACACCTGCAAGTCCTCTGCAAAGGCAACATGTGTTTCTAACTGCTGAGCCAGCTCTCAGGTCCCTGGAATAAATAATTCTTCTTTTTAAAATGCACTTATTTGTTTATTTTATACCGCAGCTGCATTTTTCCTCCCTCATTTCCTCACAGTCTTTCCACTCCTCATCCGCTCAGTGTATCACCCTCCTTATTTACTTCTCCTCCATCTCTGATTAGGAAAGGCAGGTATCAACAAAACACAGCATATCAAGTTGCCTTAAGACTAAGCACCTCCCATGTATTAAGGCTGGACAAGATGACTCAGTATGAGGAGTGAGGTCCCAAAAGTCAGTAAAAGAGTCAGAGACAGCCCCTGTTCCCACTGTACACACACACACACACACACACACACACACACACACACACACACACACACATATATATATGTATGTATGTATATATTACCACCAAAATAGAAACCAAGAAATAAGTATTCTTTAGGAGCTGAGTTCAACAGAACTTTAGACACTTGCCCAAGTAAAGACCTGGACACAGGCAGTTTGATTCTACAGTCTGTTCATTCATTCATTCATTCATTCATTCACTAAAGAATATATATGGGGCTGAAGAGATGACTCCAAAATTAATTAAGAGCATACAGAGGACCCAAGATTGTTTTCCAGCACCTATATCAGGTGACTTCCAACCTTCTGTATTGTCAGCATCAAAGGACCAGGCATCTCTGGCCTCCTGAGTACCTGCACTCATGTGCACATGCCCTCACACAAAAGTGTATTCATCCACATTAAATAAAATAAAAACTTTAAAGTGTATTTTTATCTCCTCAGGCCTAGAAATTAATGACTGTTTGGTTGTGCAAAATAGTAATGATTCCTGTCCCCAAGTGTTAAAGATTTTTGTGGAGAGCGATTCATAATTAACATAATGAATAGCACTGGGGACTAAGAAGCATTGTGGATTAAAGAAACTGGGATGTTCCATTTCTCTCTTTGCTGCCATCTACCTGTGACAAGAAGCATTACAGAAGGGCAGGACTATTTGGGTTCATGGTTCAAGCACTGAGCTCCCCACCACAGGGGAGAAGGTGTGGTACAAAAACTGAGCCAGTAGGCCACTCACTCAAACTGTTAGCAGCTGGAAAGCAGGGAGGGTACAGGAAGCAAGGTTGGGCACCCAAACCACCAGGTCCATTCTGGTGACTCACTCCTCTGGCAAGGATGTACCTTTCAGAGCATCATTACCAGCTGGGGACCAAGTGCTCAAACAAGTGAGCCATGGGGGAGGGGTGTTGCATGAAACCACAATACATATGTTTGGGCACCAAACTATTGTGTGTGGGGGTGATATTATGCGTTTTAGGATTTGCCTTGTCATAGCTGCCCAATTGTTCTTAAGTAGCTGCAAAAGTAATGCTTGGATTTCCGTATATATTTGCTCAGACCTGCTTACAGTTAATAGTCTGACAACTTCGTTTGATACTGAGATTAACATGTCATATTTGTTTACTCCGTCATAATTATTTCCAAAGACATTCTATCACATACACACTGGGCAGCTGTCAAACAGGAAAGCAGCCATTGCTGTAAGTCCATTATCTAATCAATTGTTTGTGTTCAGTTCCGTCTATTGTCCCACAAGTGTTCTTTATGACAGTGTGTTTTCTAATGCAGAATTCAAGTTTCTGCATTGTACCACTTCAGTCTGGAACAGTTTCCTACTCTTCCTGTGTTCTGCACACCACTGGCATTTAAAAACACTCCAAACCCATTGTTATTTTTGATCTCCCAGTGTCTGGATTGATAATGTCTCTTGTGGATGACAATCAACTAATGTACTTAAAAAATTATACTTATTGACTGATTGTGTATGTGTGCATAATTGGATGTGGTGTGTGTGTGAGAGAGATAGATAGATAGATAGAGAGAGAGACATAGAGAGAGAGAGAGAGAGACAGAGAGAGAGAGAACTTGGTGTGCATGCATTGAAGCTGCTGTGCTTTGCCTGAGGAATGTCCCCTGCAGACACGTGTGTCTGAATACTTGGTTGCCAGTCACTGGTGCTAATTGTAAAGATTATACAACTTTTCAGAGGTGCAGCTTTGCTGGAAGATATGCCACTGGGGGTGAACTTTGAGGTTTGTAGCCTGCCCCTTCCCCCTTTCTCCCTCTCCTGTGTGAATGAAATGTGACCGGGTCTCATGGTCCTGCTGCCATGCCTTCGTCTGTATGATAAAACTATAAGCCAAAACAAACTCTCTCCTTCCTAACTTGAATTTCTGGGGTATTTTATCCCAACAACAGAAAGCAATAATTGCAGAAGCCTTAGGAGGACACTGTTTATTCTGCTATATTGCTTTCTATCTCATTTCTTCATGACAGGATCTCTCACGGAACATGGAGCTGGGCTAAGAGCCCACAGTCTCAGCCACTCTGTTTCTACTCCATACATCACTAGAGTTGCAGGCATACATGTGGGCATGCTTGATTTTTAATGTGGGCACTGGAGATTTGAACTCAGATCCTCAGGCTTGGACGGCACCTATCCTGATCTACTGAGTTCTCCCTAGGACTCAAGCAATGCAGTGTTGGCAGAAACAGTACCTAAGTGATTTTTGTTTTCTCAGTGAAGTACTCAATGCGTGCAGTAGTGTGTTTACTCTTTATCTGTAGTCTTTGATCCTTTTATTAAGATATTTTGAGATAATTTTCTTCTTTTTTTTCTTTTGCAATTAATCAGTACTTTCTAGAAGAGTACTTAAGAATGATATTTACATACATTCCCTCAGGTTGGCTCTACCTTATTCTTTGAACATGTAAAATGCTAACATGCTTCTAAATGTCAAAACATATACAAACTTATAGCCAGTGATCTTCCACCTCTTAGTATTTTCACTGAATGTATTTATATAGATGTGTAGAAAACAGGCTCTTCATTTTAAAAGGAAGTTGTTTCTAGATTAGTGGCTGTTTTCTGCCTTGCCAATAATCACAAACTCATGCATGTGTGCTAGTGGCACACACACACACACACAACACACACAATTATATGATCTCACACTTCATTTATTTTCAAACATGTATTTCAAACAATTTTATTTTATAATTTTTTTATTTATGTGAATGTGTCCAGCTGTGTGTAGGTGTGCGCACCAGAGGGTAGGGCTGTGTGTAGGTGTGCGCACCAGAGGGAGGGTAGGGCTGGGAAGAGAGCATTGAACCCCTAGAGCTGCACTTACGGGCAGTTGTGACCTGCCCAACATGGAACTGAACCAGGTCCTCTGCAAGCACTGAGCCGCCTCTGCAGGCCCTCATCTGGATTTTCAGATCTGCTGCTTTCCTGTTCTCCATCTCAACTGTTCATCTCTTTAGAGTAATGAGTTCTTGGATTTTTTTTGGGGGGGAAGCATTATATATATTTTTTGAAATAATCTATTTTGATTCTTTAGTGTTTATAGGCAGAGTATTTGAAGTCATGATTTATTCTCTAATTATTACTTTTAATGTGTTTTATAAATGCAATAGTTAATGGTTTGAGTATCTGTGTTTTTCAAAATTCTCTAATTCCCTTTACATTTTAACTATCTTTCTATAATTGTTTAATAATAAGTTTCTTTAAAAATCCCTGCAGGAGCATCATCATTAGGCACACTTTGGAATCCAGACATGGTGGCACAGTGCCCATGATCCCCCATCCCAGCACTCGGCAGGCAGAGGCAGGATGGCTGCTTCAAGGGAGAGGTTGATCTACGATACATAGCATTCCTGGTCAGCCAAAGTAAACCGATGAAAGCTGAGGGCAGGGGGTGGGTGGGGAGAAAGTCTGCGTAAACAGGTAGATAGGTAGATTTGAAGCTAGACACCAACGGCACTTGATGGTAACCTTACTGTTCAGAGAGCTGAGGCGGGAGGATGTGAGTTGAGAACATCTGAACAATATACAAAAAACTTTGTCTCAAAAAATGTTTTATATGGAAACTTTTTGAAATTCTTATTGAAATACAATTACTTAGCAACAAAGTGTATGTATTTAAGATGCACAACTGGGCAAGTGTGGACACTTATGAGCACCAACGGAAGGGCACCACAACAAGACCCTGACACACATGAGGGTGGATCCTTTCAGGACCTCCCTGATCCACGTCATCAAGTAGGTGCTCACCAGTTTAGCCACAGCAGGTCATCTTGCATTCCTTAGAATTTAACATGAACACACTCTCACAGTATATATTCCTTTTACCTGCACTTTCTTTGACATAGAGAAATTAATTTGAGATTCACCCTTTAATTTAATTTTGAATGGGCTTTTGTCACTATTTGGATGGCCACCAACTTGCTGATATGTCCATCTGATGACATTTGTGAATTACAGGTGTTTCTTTGGTGGGGTTGTTTGCTTTGCCTTTTCAAAACACAGCCTTGCTTTGTAACCTGGGCTGAGCTAAGCCTCACAGATCCTCCTGCATCAGAACTGAAATGCTGAGAATTTTAGGAATGCACCACCATGCTTGACTGTTTCTAGTCTCTGGCTAATACAGATAAAGATGGTAGGAACCTGA
The DNA here is from genome assembly GCA_004025045.1 of Sigmodon hispidus. Taxonomy (NCBI): domain Eukaryota; kingdom Metazoa; phylum Chordata; class Mammalia; order Rodentia; family Cricetidae; genus Sigmodon; species Sigmodon hispidus. Next base: position 135,306 of record PVIH01003148.1, on the reverse strand, counting down.
GGTAGAACCGTATAGACATCTGCGTTTATTCTTTGGATAAGTACCTATGGTTTGAATGATTGTATCATAGGATAGGACATGTTAGGTTTTAAGGAGCCAGAGAAGCTGTTTGCTAAGGTAATTGTACATTTTATATCAATAGCAGGATTTTTAAAAGTGACATTTCTCTAAATTGTTTCCCGATGCTTAAGACAGATTCATCCATTTGAAAATGTGTGTGTGTGTGTGTGTGTGTGTGTGTGTTAAATTCCTTCAGTGATTTGTGTGCAGATCTCGTGTATCTATTGTAAGATTTAATCCTAAGTAGATCGTGTTTCTGATGAAATCATAAATGACACTTATTTAATTTCAGTTTCCTACCATTCATTAATTATGCAGAAAGAGAGCTTTGATCCTGTAGGCTGCTGTTCCAGTTTGCTTCCTGCCGCTGTAACGGAAGTGAGTAAAAGCAAACTGTGAAAGAAAGGGGTTGGTCAGTTTCACTTCCGAATTACAGGTAATCACTGAGGGACAGTAGGTAGGCAGGAGCTAGAGCAGAGCCAGAGGCTAGAACCACAGAGAACCAACCCTGTGTTTCCTGAGTTGCCCAGCAAGCTTTCTTGTACATCCCTGGCCCATCTCCCAAGGGATGGCCCTGCCCACAGTGAGCTGGGCTTTGCTGTATCAACCAATCAGCAACCAAAAAAATGCCCATAGAGAGGCCTACAGGCCAGTCAGAGAGAGGCAATTCCTCAGTCGTGCAGGTATGTTTGTGCCTGTGCCAAGTTGACAAATCAAAGCTATGATACTGTGTCTTATTCCACAGAACTGATAAAAGTCCAGCCATTTGTTCTTGTATGTTTCACACAAATTACCACAATGGAAAAAGACAGCGTCTTTTCCTTCCCAGTCTGGATGCTTTTCATTCATTTCCTATTCCATTGCTCCAGCTGGGACCTGCAGGAATATTACATAGGAAAGGCGACTGCGGATCTGCTTAGTTCTTCTCTTGGAGGAGAAGTACAAAACATGACATGACTTGTAGGGTTTTCAAAATAATGCTAGGTCAAAAAAATACCCTTCCCTGCCTAGTCTGCTGGGCCTTTATTGAGAATAGTGATCAGGGGCTGGAGAGATGGCTCAGAAATTAAAGGCTAGGCTCACAACCAAAAATATGAGAATAGTGATCAGCACTTTAAACACTTGCTGAGTCTATGGAGATGGTCACATGGGTTTTCTTTTATTTCGTTTGTTTTGTGATACTGGGTTTCATGTATTCCAAGCTTACCTCCAACTTTCTAAGTGACCAAGCATGATCCTGGAATTCTGATCCTTCTGCCGCTACAATCTGAGCACTGGGACGACTGGCAAATCCCACCATACCCAGCTTCTGTGGTGCTAGAGATTAAACCTAAAGCTTTGTGAATACTAGGTAAGCATGCTACCAACTAGCTACACTCTGTAACCCAGTCAGATCATTCTATTTTCATTTATTTACTTTAAAACATTATGTGTATTAGTGTCTTGCCTGCATATACACATGTGAACCACATGCACACTTTGTATCTGTGGAGGCCTGAAGAGGGTATCCAGTCTCCTGGAACTGGAGTATTGGATGGTCATGAGCTACCTATGGGTGCTGGGAACAGAACCTGTGTTCTTTGCAAGAGCAACGAGTGCTTTTAACTGCCAGCCATTTGTTTCTTAACACAGTGGCTGATGTGGACATGCTTTATAAAATGCTAAGCTTACCTTAAATTCTAGGAGTAAATCTTATTTGTGCATGATACATTTTTTCTTTTCACATTTTGCATTAAAAAATTTTTATTAAGAATTTTTGCACAAAAATTACAAAAGGTATTGTGCTTTATCTTTCCTTTTGCCTGTTTTTCTTAAATTAATTGTGTGTGTGTGTGTGTGTGTGTGTGTGTGTGTGTGTGTGTGCAGGCACAAGTGTGTTGTGGTGCACATGTGGAAGGTTGGAAGACAACTTCCAACAGTCTGTTTTCTCTTTCCACCTGGTTCTGAGGCAAGATCTCTTTTGCCGTTTCTACCACTTCTCTGGCTACTCTGGGCTGGCTGGCCTGCAAGCTTTCAGATGATTCTCCCATCTCCGTCATCTCATCTCCCATGTCTTGGTAGAAGTGCTGGGATTACAGCATGTCACAGCTGTCTCTTAATGTCAGCTCTGGGGATGAAACTTGGGTCATCAGCTGCACAGAAAGTGCTCTTGCCTCCTGAGTTAATCTTACAGGCTCCATCTGGTTTTGATAGCAGAAACATGTTTGCAATTTAAAGTGCCTGGGAAGGCCACTTCCCTCTTAGAATTTGTGAAAAAGCTGGTGCTGACTTGATATTATTTCTTCCTTAAATATTAAAATAGATTTCACTGTGGTTATGTGGATCTGCAGATTTCCTTTATTGAAGGTTTCTCATTGCCAGTTACATTTCTTTCAAGGGCACAGGATTACCTAAGTTATCTGTTTTTGCATAAGATTTTAGACTTTGTATATTTAAACTGCTACCCATAAATCATCAAATTGATTGTCATAAAATTGTACAAAACATTTCCCTTTTTATTTATGTAATGATCTGTCTTTTATTATTTTTCAAGATTTGCTTTATTTTAATTATATCTATGCATCCATCTATGTATATGTTCACATGAATACAGTGCCCACAGAGACCATTAGAGTCCAGCAGATTATAGGCAGTTGTAACACCACATGGTTGCTGGGAACTGAAATTCCTCTGGAAGAGCAGTATGCCCTCTTACCCACTACGCCATCTTTCCAATAGTTCATTTTATTTTTTACAGTATTAGACATTAGAGGCATCCTTTGTGTGTCATTTTTAGACAGACATTTACATGGTTCTTAAATTTGCTCATCATTATATTCCTTCTTCTATTAATAAAACCCAGTGCATTTTCATATAAAACACTGTAGTATTCATGTCCAACTTGGATCATATTTGAATCATATGTCTTGGTATCCACTTTCTTAAGCTTGAGTTATAAATATCACTCTTCCATGTCCTCATCTGCTGACTATAATGTGTGGGTCCTGTTCTGGTTGGTGTAAATTGTGTTTTCTCCTCATTATAGGGTGCGTTTTCTTGCTTCTTTGCCAAATGCCTGGTAATTTTTCATTGGATACCAGACACTATGCATTTTAACATATTGGGTGTTGGGTATTTATACACTTGATATAAATACCCTTGGGCTTCAGCCTAGAATGTAGTCAAGTCACTGGGAGACAGTTAATCCTTTCAGGTCCTGCTATGCAGATTTGTTGGGTGGAAATGGAGCAAAATTTAGTCTGGGGTGTTCTGAAGCAAGATTCTTTTGAATACTCCATATAATTCTACCCAAGTTTTGATATTTTTTTTTCCCAGTCAAGCCATTTGGGCCAGATACTTGACCATTTTTGAGTATGTTACAGTGTTTTCCTAATCCAAAAGGATTCTCTGTGTGTGCATATTTGTGGGTGCATATGCACATAATTGTATATGTGTATGCATGTATGGAAGCCAGAGGTCAACTCCAGATGTAATTTCTCAAAATTGTACATATTATTTTTTAATATTTATTTACTCATTTCATGTTCATATTGTACAGTTTATTTATGTGTATGCATCAGGTGCATGCCAGAGCCCATGGAGTTCACAAGAAGACACTAGATCCCCTGGAACTGCAGTTACGGGTGGTTATGAGCCACCATGTGAGTGCTACAAGGTGCTCTTAACTTCTGAGCTATCTCTCCCCATCCACTCTCTACCACACTTTTGAGACAGAGCCTCTCAGCAGACTGGCTGGGAGTGAGATGGCTGGGAGCTTCCCCATCTCTCTGGTGCTGAGATAACAGAGGTTCCACCATGCCCAGCGTCTTACATGAGTACTGAGACCCATACTCTGGTCTTCACACTTGCATGATGACCCTTCCATGCCCTTTAGCTCCTTGGTGCATCTCTCTGTCCATAGTCTGGGGAGATTCTTTACCTGATTGGTAATAGAGACCTCTGACAGTGTCCTTCCCAGCAATCATTCCCCTAGACTCTCAGGTTGAGGTCACCAATCTTCCCCAAGGCCTTGGAATTTCCTCAAGGCTATAATCTGGCAAAACTGTAGAAATCATCTGTTTCCAAGTTCTCTGGGATTATTTATCTTTCTTCTTTATGTGAAGAATCTTTAAAATCACTATTTCTTAGGTTGTGCACAAAGGTTTCTGTTTTAGATGTGAGATAGCATCCCCTTTTCTCCAATTTTGGAAAATACTCTTCATTATCTGTCTATTATGTTCATGACTAACTCTGTCTATTATGTACATGCCTGTCTCTGTCTTTTATGTACATGTCTATCTCTCTGTCTATTGTGTACATGTATGTCTTTCTGTTGTTGTGTACATATCTGCTTTTGTCTGTGTACACATGTATGAAGATCAGAGGACAATTTGCAGGACTTGGTTATGTCTAGGAACCAAAGGTCATCAGACCTGGCACCAAGTACCTTTCCAGCTGAGCCGTCTCATTAGCCCTGGGAGAACGGCTCTCAGCATTACTTTTGTGTCAGCCTTTCCTGCATTGTGGTCAGAGTGTTCTGCTGGTGATATTCTTCCTGTAGAAGTTACCTGTAACACCTTCCTGATCTAATACAAGTGAAGCTTCGTGTCTGCTTGATGATAAGTTATATTCTTTATTAAAACATGCAGAATTTATCACCAGCGTCCCCTGAGCCCTCTCTCTTCATGGCTCTCTTTTGATCTCCCTCCCGAGAGCAGTGTGTGAAGGCCCTTCTCACTGTCCTCCTGCCCATTGCTTCTCCCCTGCATGGGAAGCCCACTTTTCACACAAGCAGACTCTTCAAGAGACTGTTTATGACTGTACATTATTACCTTGCAATGTGTTCTTTTATTTTGTCAAAGCATCTTGTCCTAAACTCGAGACTCTGTGACATCACAGCTGCCACCCACCATTTAGCACTGTCTACACTTAGCCGGTGTAATTTTTCCTGTCTTCTTTTTCTCAAAGAAAGGAGTTTAAACCCTTTTTAGTATGTTTATTCATTTACTGTGTGTCCACACATGCACAGATGCCAGAGCATGTGAGTGGAGGTCAGAGGGCAGAGGTTGAAGGAGTCAGTTCTCTCGTTCCACTAAGGGAGTCCTGGGGATTGAACTCAGGTCCTCCTGCTTGGCAGCAAGCCCCTTTTCCCACTGATCCTTCTCACTGGCCCCAACTAAAGGATTTTTAGTAACCTCACTTTAAATGTCTCTACTGTGAACAGCACAGACTAGAGCCTATTTCTTTATTGGATATTTTGAGAAATAATTTCTTTTTCTGGACAACTTAAGCTTATTCATATTTGCTGATCTGACTAACATATTGCTTGCCAATGCCTTATGTCAATTTATCTTGTAACCATTCCATGTTATGCTTAGTGTATTTCTTACTCTATATGAAATGTATTCTTTGCTCTTTTAAAACGATTATCTTTGGTATTTGCAACACTGTACATTTTGACTTTACTCACTACCCCAGTGTTGATCCTTATGAAAATGTCTTTATTCAGTGTTCGCACTCACTGGCTTGTGAATTTCCAGTCAGTACAGTTTAGTGTTCACATCTTTTCCAGTGAACGTCCTGGTCTGCTGTCTTCTTGTGCTTATTTCTCAGTGTTAAAAACCTGTGTGCAGCTGTGGTGTGTGTGTGTGTGTGTGTGTGTGTGTGTGCACATGTGTGTGTGTGTAGCTATAGTATATATGTTCACGTGTGTGTAATATGTTCATGTATGTGTGTGATATATGTATTCATGTGTGTATATGTGTGTATGTGTCTCTGTGTGTGTGTTCTTGCCCTAAGTGAATGTGCACATATGAATATGTATGTGCACTGGAGGAGGTAGAGTCAGGATTATATGTTTGTTAGCATAGCCGAAATGGTGAGTTCAGGTCCTGGAAAGACCGTGTCTTACCAATAAAGAAGTAGCTCAATGGTTAAAAGCACTTGCTTTTCCAGAGGACCTGCCTTTGGGGCCCAGTGCACCCAGGGCAGCTCACAGTCATTTGTGACTTTAGTTCCAGAGGACACAGCACTCTTTTTTGGCTTCTGTGAGCATCAGAGACATTTGTGGTACATAGCAGACATACAGGCAAAACACTCATATATAAAATAAAAATAAATACTAAAAAAATGAAAATGAAAGTGATGATCATTAGAGAAAGATACTTTAAGAGGGACTACAGCTCTAAGATCTTCCGGTCCTGGTTCTAAGCTGTATTCTTTCACTAGAACATGAGACATTTATTATTTCTTTTCCATCCTGGCCTCTGGTCCCTGTGTGAACCAAAGAACATCAGAGAAACAAACTGTATGTTCACATCATTCTTGTGTCAAGGCTCCCCCCTCCCAGTCATCCTTGAGCAGAGTATGGAAGAAGGAATTGTGTGGACCAAGTTCTCCAGCTTCCTGGACACAAAAGTTATCTTTTACAGCCTTGAGAACAGAGTGATGGCTTTGCTGCACATGAAGTTCTTGGCCCACGATTCATTTGGTTATTGGAAAAAGAAAATGCTCTCTTCTCACTTAGCTTAGGCCATGTCTATATAGCTCCAGTGTCCTTTCTGTCCCTAGGTGGGTCAGAGTGTGGGTCTTAGGGCTGTGACTTGTATACTGTTTCCTGTCTTTAGCATAATCTCATAGTGGCGTGTCAGAGTTGATCCTTCTCAGGCAGTTTTTCAAGGTACATTGACCTTATTTTAATTTAGGTTTTTCGATTACTTTTATAAAGGGTTCTTGGGTTATTTTTACAAATATTTTCCTTTTTAGTGTGTGTATATGCGTGTGCCTGTGTGTGGGTGTGTACACATGAGTGTACTGGCCCCAGAGGTCAGAAGAGGGCTGGAGCTATGGTTGTGAGCTGCCTATTGTGAGTGTTAGAGACCAAAGTTAGGTCCCCTGCATGAGCAGCAAGCTTCCTTATACCCGCTGAGCTCTCTTCCTAGTCTCCATCCATTAAAAAATAATGTTAACCTTCTCTCACAGTTCCCTCCAGTGTTCAGGTATTGCATGAATTTTACTTGGTCTTATAGTAAAAACCCAGAGCCTGATACTGGGGAAAAACTGAAATATCAGAGAGACAGTGGAATAAGCCACAGCCAACTCCTCATGAATCCTCAGCTGATGCCTCTGAGTCCTCAGCCGAAAGGTCAGGGGGCGCAGGGCTGAACTCCTGCCTCCTCTGCCTTATCACCCCCCTACCCCCATATCTCACTTTCTGGTTCAACTTTTCTGGTGCTGGTATTAAAGGGGTGTGTGTTGCCCAGGCACTTGGCCTTTATGGCTAACTCTGTGGGTCCTCTTAATTTTAGGCAAACTTTATTAGATATACAATATATCACCACATTCAGAAGCTACAACTTCTTCACTATGTAAGAAGAGGTGATTGGATGCAGTTTGAAATGGAGGAGCAGCTTTTACACAAGAATACAGATGCTCCTTCCTCCATAACAGGCAGAGAGCAGAGAGCAGGAGCGGATAGGGGTGGGGGAGTCCTTGCTTTGGTTTCCTCAGGGACAAGCAAGCTCAGCTGTCTGTTTTCTCTCTTGTGGAAGACAGCATAGATTGTGTTCATTTGACAAACGCAGATTTATGGTCAGAACATGACAGAGAGCAGAGTCTATGAGGGACCTTCTGAAGGAGCTGAAGGGCAGAGTCTGGTACTGTTGCCAGACAAGACCCAGAGCAGCTCCCTGCTGCCTCCAGGGTAGACGTGAAGAAGCATCTGCTCATTTCATAGGGCACCAGGCTGGTTAGCGTCTTTTACTGTCAACTTGCCACAACCCAGAATCATCTGGACAGAAATTCCTTATGAGCAATTGTCTAGATCAGGGCAACTTATGGGTACATATAGGGGACTGTCTTGACTGCTGACTGGTACTGGAGGACTCACCTAGTATGGGCCACTGGCTGGTGAGCTGGCTCTGAGATGTGGGAGAATACAAAAAGCTAGCTGGGTACTAGGTGAAGTACACATCTCTGCTCTTGTCTGAGAATGTAATCTCACCAACTGCATGAGTTCCTGCCCTCTCTTTACCTTCAAGAAAGCCAGGAATTGTGGGTGGATCAACACTCTCCCCTCTGTTGCTGGTTTGGGGGTATTTTTATCACAGCATCAGAGGTGAAGGTAGCATAGGACCCAACAGCAGACACAAACAGGAGTCTATAGAAGGGTACTGTTGAGTTTTATACCACTGATGAGAGAAATCTCTCCATGGCTCCAGTAGCTGTGAACTGTCTATATATCCTTGGGGAGGGCCATGGCCTTGATAACAGCCATTAATTTCTTATTTGTGTGTGTGTGTGTGTGTGTGTGTGTGTGTGTGTGTGTGTGTGTGTGAAACCTAGTGAGACCTCTGTTCTAGTAAGTCTTAGAGAAAAGTGGAAGCCTTCCATAGTGGAAAGTTAATGAGCTGCCCTTGGATAATCACCACTGCAGACCATTCAAGAGAACAATGGTCACACCCCTCAGTAGACAGTGTTCCCCTGAAAAAGAGTGAAGATATCACAGAGCGTGAGCACAAACAGGACGTAAGAAAGGCTTGGCTCACAGGGAATCTTGGGAGCATGTGGGTCTGACGGGCCAACCTGTGGGAGACTGTGCTGGCCAGAGAGCCATGGAAAGTAGACAGGGATCTGGGGTGAGTGAGCATCTGAAAGGTTTGGGGCCGCGGAAGCTGTGGTGAGATAATAAATGCTATGCCCAGGGGTTACTCATGTAGAGGCTAGTTAGAGATGTCATGATATCAGAGGTGCTGGGTAGGAAAGTCCTTGGTCAGTATGCTAGATTGTCTCTACGGTAACCTCCAGCTGTCTTCTTACACTATCACTGTTATACGATCAGTAGCCCCATCCTTGTAACATCTTCCACGGAGTCATTCTGGACAAACAGCCTCTTTTCTGTCTCCTGAGTTTTCTCCATAGCTATCTGGATGACTTCTCTACTACTTTATTGCCTCCTGCCACTTATCCAAATCTATTTTCAATAACAGATCAGTCCTGTTGAGTGGCAAGTCAAATTCTATCATTCTGCTTCAAATTCCATCCTGATGCCACATTTCAAAGCCTAGGCCCTAAGCATGGCCTCCATGACCACAGTGATCTGCCATCACCCCTGCGAATCTCCTGACCCAGGGTCACTGCGATCAGAGGTGGCCACCATGCTCTCTCCTCCCTCCAAGGCTGTCTTAGTATTGTCTCCTGTCACTGTTATTTCCTGTTGCCCTTTCTCTCTGCCAAAGCACCTTGAGGGAGAAAGGATTTATTTTATCCCACAAGGTCACAGTTCACCATAGCAGGAGAGTCACTGTAGCCAGAGCTTGAGAGACATGTATCACCTCCACTGTCAAGAGTGGGGAACAATGGGTTAATGCCTGCATGCAAGGGCTGGGCTCACTTCTTCAAAGTAACCCAAACCCCAGGCCAGAGGCCAACCTATAGAGCCAGTGTCTCACTGAGGCCCTTCTTAGGTAATTTAAGACTGTGGCAGGTTGACAACTAAAACCACCCATCACAAGGGTTATGGCAATTGTCTATCTTGAAATACTTCTTCCACTGGTTCCCAAACATCCCTTCTTTCTCAGAGTCTGTGCCTGTTCACCCTGATTAAAACCATTCCCATCTTGGTATCTTGTTTTATTTTTCTCCATCATACCTATCACCCACACATTAGATATTTAATTATTTGTTTTCATTTTGCCTGTTATGTCTGATGGTGATGTTTTCTGTGTTTATTTATTTTTATTGTAATGTCTAGTTTGAGAAATTGTTGTTGAATGGATACTTACTGAATCAGTAACTGTGCTCTTATGGAAATTATAGGAACACAGAACAATAAAACAGGGCATCTTTTTCACTTTTTCTATTAAGAGGGAGATGTCTCAGTACATAAAAATATGAGGACCATAGTTAAAATCCCCAACACCCACATAAAAAGTCTGTGTGATCTCACAGTCAAATCCCTAGTACCTTCATAGAAAACTTTCATGGTATCACCTGCCTGTAACTCCAGTGCTGGGAGACAGAAACAGAAGGATTCCATGGATGCAGTGGTCAGACAGTTTGGGCCAGTGGTTTTCAACCTGTAGGTCTTGACTACCACAAGGGTCAGTTATTAGATATCAGATATTTACATTCAGATTGATAGCAGTAGCAAAATGACAGTTATGAAGTAGCAATGAAATAATGTTATGGTTGGGGGTCCCACGATGTGAGGAATTGTGTTAAAGGGTTGCAGGGTTAGGAAGGTTGAGACCCACTGCTGTGGGCAATCAATGAGCTTCAGATTTATTAACAGACCCTGTCTAAAAAAAAGAAAGAAAAACTGGCCAGGAAAACAGCCAGGCTAACTGCAGATCTTCACTTATCCATCCTTCCCCAGTGCCATCCCTAGCTCTGTAGCTGGCACTTCCTAGACTTCCCTCATCTTTGCCCTCATCTCCAGTCAATCACACAGACCTTCCCTTCCAAGCCCCCATGCCCACTCATTGCTTTATCCCAGGCCTCAACCCCAACAGAAATTCCCTGGGAATGTACAGGCCACTCCAGCTGTCAGAACAGGTAGGGTAAGATTTTATCTTCACCTTCCTCTAAGTCTAGTCCCCCAGCTCTGTGGTAGACCACCTGCTATGGCTCTTCTCACTTCTCACTCTGCTTCTATTCCCAGGGATCCTGGTAGAGCACAAAGTTTTTCTTCCTCTTGATCCTCTCAGTGAGCTCCCTTCCTAAGCCGTCCCCATTTCCTAAATGTCAGCTCTCAGTACCTAGAAACACAGTGGCCACATCTATCAGGATCCCAGAAGAATTTCTTACCAGACACACAAAGCCACCATACTCTCCTAAGAATCAGGGAAAGTAACAGAAACCAAGGAACAAAACACCACCCAACAAAGTCAAAATCAGATATCAGTATCTAGAACTACAGTGTTCCCAACCCATCTGCCTAGATGCAAGCCTAAAAGCATAATCAATAACAGTCAGGACACTATATCTCCACTTGAGCCCACTATTCATCAATACTGCTCAACATCAGTGGTCTCAATTCTCCAATAAAAGATATAGACTAACATGGATGTGAAAACAGGATCCATCTTTCTGCTGCATCCAAGAGACATAGCTTAACATCAAGGAGAGACATCAATTTGGAGTAAAAGGATGGAAAAAATACTCCACACAAATGGATCTAAGAAGTAAGCTGATGTTGGAATTTTAATATCTGAAAAAAATAGACTTCAAACCAAAACTAATCAGAGAAATAGGAAAAGACTCTACATACTTATAAAAGGAAATATCCATCAAGAGGACATTGCAATTCTTATCATCTATGCACTAAACACAAGAAACTCAAACTCTTAAAAGAAATATAACTATGGCTTAAACCACACATTTAAGTGGAAGGCTTCAGTATTCTACTCTTCCCAATAGACAAGTTATCCAGACAAAACTAAACAGAAAAATGCTGGCAACTGTTGCTAAGAACAAATTGACCTAACAGATACTTACATAACATTTTACCAAAACCACAGAAGAATATACCTTCTTCTCAGCACCTCATGGAACTTTTCTCAGAATTGACCACTCACTCAGACACAAAGCAAGTCTCAACAGATACAAGAAAATTGAAATAACACTTTCTATCCTACCGGACCACCATGAATTAAAATTAGATATCAACAATAGAAACAATAGTAAGCTTAACATCTGAACAGTTCATGACAGGATGAAAGGTGAGACAAGATTGAAATAAAGACAAAATTAAAGACCTTTTAGAATGGAAGAAAATGAACACAACATACTCACACTTATGGGACACAGCAGAGGCCGTTCTAATGGCAAGTTCACGCATTGGGTGATGTCATAAAACTGGATAGATTTCATAGTAGTAACTTAACAGCATACCTAAAAGTTCTAGAACAAAAAGAAGAAAGCACACCAAAAGAGGAAGAAATAATCAAACTCAGGTTTGAAATAAATAAAATAGAAATAACAGGTTCAAAGAATACATAAAGGGGCTGGAGAGATGGCTCAGCGGTTAAGAGCACCGTCTGCTCTTCCAGAGGACCCGGGTTCAATTCCCAAGACCCACATGGCAGCTAACAACTGTCTGTAGTTCCAGTTCCAGGCAAACACCAAGGCAAATAAATAAATAAATAAAGTTAAAAGAAAAAGAAAAAAAGTGAGAAAAAAAGAATACATAAAGAGTTGATTCTTTAAGAAAATCAACAATATTGACAATTCCATATCCAAATTAACTAAAAGGCAGAGACAGAATATCTAAATTACCAAATTTAGAAATGAAAATGGGGATATAACAGATACCAAAGATATCCAGCAAATCATAAAGACAAGTTCGAAAATATATAGAAGACATAGATAATTTTCTATGTATACATCATATACCAAAATTAAATAAAGATCAGATAAGTAATTTTAACAGCTTTACAACCCCTACTGAAATAGAAGCAGTCATTAAAGCTCTCCCAACCAAAAAACTGTGCAGGGTCAAATGGTTTTAGTGTAGAATTCTATGAGACTTTCAAAAAGAGCTAATGCCAATACTCCTTAAGTTATTTCACAAAATAGAAACAGAAAAAAAATCACCTAATTTATTTTATGAGGCCACAATCACCCTAATGCCCAAACTGCCCAAAGACCCAATAAGGAAAAAGAATTACAAACCAATTTCTTTTATGAACATAGATGCAAATTCTCAATAAGATACTTGCAAACTGAATCCAAGAATCCATCAAAAAGATCATCTGTAGTATAACAGGCCCATAGGGTTTAGGAAATTGGTTTAAACCAGCTTTGAAGGCATGCACATAACGCACTTCTTATGAAACAAGCTGGAATCTGCCTGAGGGCCTAGCAACAGGCACTGACAGAGGTCCCAATGGTGCCCAGCCAATGAGAGGCAACAGAACAACATCATCAACAGGCACTGACAGAGCTCCCAATGGTGCCCAGCCAATGAGAGGCAACAGAACAACATCATCAGATCGGGATGCAGCCGAATTACTGGGAGGAGGGTATATAAGTCTCTCTCCATTACTAAATAAATGAGTCTGCCTTTTGCTTTTCACCTGACTCTACCACACCTTCTCATCTCCTCCAGCAAGGGAACTGTTAAGACCCTGGACAACAGCAACAGTCATTCACCATGATCAAGTCTGAGATGCATACATGGTTCAAAATACAAAAATCAATAAATGTAATACACCATATAAACAAACTGAAGAAAAAAAAAACATGGTTATGTCATTAGCTGCAGAAAAGGCATTTGACGAAAATTCATCATCTCTTCATGATAAAAGTCCTTAAGAGATTTAGAGATACGAGGGATATATCTTAACATAATAACAGTAGTTTATGGCAGTCCCATAACCAACATCATATTAAAAATAAAGAAACTCAAAGCAACTCCACTAAAATCAGGAACAAGACAAGATTGTCCACTCTCTCCATGCCTACTCAACACAGTACTTGAAGTCTTAGCTAGAGCAATAAGACAAATGAAGGAGATTAGGGGATATGATTGGACAGGAAGATGTCAAAAAAAGAAGTCCTGCTATACACAAATGACAGACTTAGAAAGAAACCAAGGAAGCAACACTCTTCACAATAGCAGCAAATACTATAAAATATCTTGGGATAACTCTAAGCAAGTCAGTTAAAGACTTGTATGAGAAAAGCTTTAAGTCTTTGAGGAAATAAATTGAAGAAGATATTAGAATATAGAAAGGTTTTCCATGCTTACAAATCAGTAGGATTAACATAGTAAGTATCTAAAATGGTCATCCTATCAAAGGTGATCTACATATTCAATGCAATCTCATTAAAACTCCAACACAATTCTTCATAGATCCTAAAAAGACAATTATCAGCTTCATGTGAAAACACAAAAACCCCAGGATAGCTACAACAACCCTGAGCAGTAGAACTATTGAAGGTCTTCCATTCCCAGTTTTAAGATGTGCTACAAAGCCAGAGTAATATAAATATCATGGTATTGGCATAAAAACAGACATGTTGATCCATGTAATCAAATTGAAGACCCAGACATAAATCCACACACATATGGACACCTAATCTTTGATAAAGAAGGCAAAAATACACACTGGAAAAAAGAGCATCGTCAACAAATGGTGCTGCTCAAACAGGTCAGCTGTATGTAGATGAACCCAAATGGATTCATATTTATCATCCTGAACAAAACTAAACACCAAACGACTGAAAGACCTCAACATAAGGCCAGCTACACTGAACCTGATAGAAGCAAAAGGAAAAGAAAAAAAAAAAAAAAGCTTTAAATTTGTTGGTTCAGGAAAAGTTTTCTGAACAGAACACCACTAGCATAGGCACCAAGATCAACAATTAGTAAATGAGATTTCATTAAAGATCTTCTGTAAGGGAAAGGACACTGCCAACTACACATCCAGTAGAGGGCTAAAACCCAAAGTATATAAAGAACTCAAAAAACTAAATATCAAGAGAACAAGTTATCCAGTTAAAGATAAGGTACATATCTAAACAGAATTCTGAAAAGAAGAAACTTAAATGGTTTTAAAAATTTCAATGCCCTTAGTTATTAAGAAATGCAAATTAAAACTATTTTTGAAATTCCATCTTACACCTGTCAGAATGGCTATGATCAATAAAACAAGTGCCATCTCATCTGGTTAGGATGTGGAGTGAGAACACTCATAATGGCTGGTGGAAGTTCAAACTTGTACAGTCACTATGAAAATCACTGTTGGGGTTTCTCAGGAAGATGAGGTTGATGTACCTCAGATCCAGCTTTGGCTTTGTACTCAAAGGATGCCCACCCTATCACAGAGACACTTGCTCAACCATGTTAATTGCTTCTTTGTTCATAATAGCCAGATGTCAAGCAACAGAAGAATAGATTTTTTAAATGTGGTACATTTGCAAGGTGGAGCCATTAAAAAACTTTTTAAAAAAGTGAAATCACAAAATTTGCTGGTAAATTGATGGAAAAAAATCACCCAGGGTAAAGGTTCAGATTCAGATCCAGAAAGACAAATATAGTATGTATTTGCTTATATGTGGATATTAGCTATTAAGTCAATGATAACAAAGCTCCAGTCCTTAGGACCACAGAGATTAGGTATAGAGTAAGGGTCTAGGAGGATAGAAAGGTGTCAGTTGGAAGTAGAAATGATAACTATGGATTGAGGTGGGATGGGATGAAAGGACCAAGTGTGCAGAGAGAAGGGAGGGAAGATGAGGGAGGGAACACCAGGAGAGACAGCTCAAATTAAGGGCCATCTAAGGGGTAGTGTGAAAACAACACGGTAGAAGCTTCCTGAAATATACAGATATAAAGGGATCTAAATGAAAATGCCAAATAAGGGGGAGATGGAGCCCCAACAGGACATCTCTTGTCACCAAGTGAAGCGTCCAGCACTGAGACTGGATTTGTATCAAATTGAGACTTTGGCCAAAGCGGTCCATAGGAACCCCCAAATAACCCAGGCTGCTGCCAGGTCTGTAGGTTTCCTCCCCACAAACTGACACAGGGCCCCATTGCTGAAGACAATACACAACTCATTGAACCCACTTGGAGAACTTGGTCTGGTGTCTACAGAGAGCCTTCGTACTCACATGCTAGCATCTTTGGTACAGGACAGTACTCGGCATAATACCAAAGAGAGAAAGGTAAACACCAAGCCAGTCACAAACCCTTTGATCTATAATAATGTGCTTCCTGAAAGCTATGCCAGGGCCATGTTGACAGGAAGCTTGTAGGAGTGGCCAGCCAATATCTAATTTGATTTAAAGCCCATTCTGTGACACTGCTGGGGTGACCAAGAGCCTGAGACTGAACTAGGTAGCCAAGAGCCCTAGGATAAAACCAAATACTGCTCTTCTAAAAATAAATAAATAAGTAGATAGATAGGAAATAATGTAGCAATAAAATGACTCCTAATGGCATCTGCCATGCTCATAGATCAATATCTTCTCAGCCATCATCAGAGACAGAAAGCTACAGACTGACATGTGGAGAGCGAGAGACCATAGAACACTGCTCCTGTCTCTATCAAATCCCTGCCCTCAGGGCTCAGGAACCTCTGGGGAAGAGGAGGCAAAAGGAGCGTAAGAGCCAGAGGGGATGGAGGGAGGACACAAAGCCCTCTACATCAACATGATCAAAGTGCATATGAACTCAAAGACATGCTGCTGTGTTCTGTGTATCACTTATGCTGCCTTCACTGGTAAGGTTAAGCCAGACCTCAGTTTAATTGGGGTTCACCTTAAGGGAGGGGAACAGATGGAGCATTCTGAGTCCAGATCTTCCAGAATGCCCCAAAGTCATAGAATAGACCAAGCCTCGGCATTTGTGATTGAAAACCGTAAAAAGGAGGAGGAGGAAGAGGAGGAAGAGCAGAAGGAGGAGGGAATGGTGGAGGAAGTAAACCACCAAGGAAGGATTTCACTTCAGGGGGAGAGGACTTTTTAAGGCTGACTGACTGCTATGGCTGAGGACAGGGTGGGTTTGGGATCAAGTGCTGCTCTAGAGTTCAAGGGATGGAGTTGTGTTGACTCATGTTATGGGGGGTGGGGGGGGAGTAGGAACCTCCTCCCTCAGCTCCCATCAGGCAGCTTCCCGCTTCTTCACGACAGGGAGTTTTATTCCCTGGCTTTTGTTTCTGATATACACATGTCAGTGGTGAAAAAATGTGTCTCAGGGATTGTGGGTATATTCACTGAGAAGCAATCCCACATGGAACACATAGGAACAGAGCCATGGGGCTGTGAACAGTATCCCTTGTATCAACTACATGTGACACAGGGCATATTGTCACTAGTTATAGTAGAGTCATGACAATGTTGGGTATACTGGTTAGAGACTCACTGACTGGCCCAGTAAGTTCCTCACAGGCCAGTCCCCCGAGCTCCTTGATACTAAAATTCACCATTATGCCAACAGGTAACACTGAAAATCTTGTCTTTCAGAGTTCATCCATGGACCACCCCAGGCAGCCTCCCACTGATTCCCTCTCTACCCACTGTTAGGTGACTCCTTGTTGATTCCCTGTACTCTCTGTGACCCCCAGCACATCTGGAGTAGCTGTGTCCTCACCACCAGAGCAGAGTAACTACTATAGGTCAAGGCTTGGCTAGAGAAAATTCCCAAGGGGCATAGGTCTGGCAGTGATGTACCCTGGACCCTGTAGGAACTGGACTTCATCACCCGAGGGTAAACTAAATGGTCTCAAGGATCCAGGATCTATTGAGAGTTATCTAAGTCGGAGCCTAATTTCCAGCAGATCACACTCTTGCTTATGGGTAATTGTGCTGTGTCCCTGTTTATCTGTCCCTAATTGTCACGGGACCTTACCACCATTCTTGATATATTCATGAAGAAGTCACACCATTGAATAGCCTTGTACTTCTCTAGCCTTGCCCAAGATGCCACCAGAGGGGAAGGTGCCACTTCTTTGAGTTACCAGAACCTTCTCCACGAAATACAAGTATGCGAAGGTAGGAAAGCGAGCCGAGTCTTGGGCTTATCACAGCTCTGTGATGGAGAGCGGAGGCCATCACCATTGGAGGGGCAGTGGGCAGCCGGAGAGCGCAATGTGCCAGTCCAGTTTCCCTCATTCTCTTCTGCTCAAATCCGGAATCTCTGGTTGGGACAGCACAGTCATGTCTTCCTTCCTTTGGACCACCAGCTCACAGACAAATGACATGGAGCCGTATTAATTATGTCATCTTGGCCTTAGCTTAGGCTTGTCTCACTAGCTCTTATAACTTAAATTAATCCATTTTTATTACCCTATGTTCTATCACATGGAGTTTCCTCTCCTCTATCTTGCACCCTGTGTTCCCTCTCCATGTTTTCTGCATCTCCTGCACACCTAGATCTCTCTTCTTCCTTTTTCTCTCTGGAAATCCCACCTATACCTCCTGCCTACCTATTGCCATCCAGTTTTTTATTGCATGAATCACAGCAATACATTTTCACATCATGTACAACTATCCCACAACAAGACAGAACATAAAATATAGATTCTAGCCTTCACCCAAGCATATCTTTAACCTGTAAGGACTAGTATATAAAGACTAAGAAGATCCCTGTCTACTCAAATCACGGAAGTAGCAGTGTCTCACCAGGGTGGATCCTGGGCAATCAGATGTTTTCTAGCACACTCAAGGGAAGCTAGAATGTGCTAGGTTATCTGGGTGAGGTCTGAGCCCTGGCCAGGTGAGACTTTTTTCCCTCTATGGATACAAGCAGACCTAGGCTAGGAAGGAGGACACAGGGGCAGGCCACTCTTCCCTTCAAGCAAGCCTGGAAACCTTATTTTGGTAAGAGGAAACCTGGGATGTTCTTGAGGGTACACCAACTCTTCCTTCTCTCTGAAGAAACAAAGAGCCTGTGTCCTGCAAGCAGGGGCCTGACAGAATCCAGCAGAGAGAGCACAGAGCAGGACCGAGGACTGGGGTAGGTGACGATGCCCAGAGGCTGAAGAATAGTGTGGCTTTTCTCTAGTTCAATTCCATAAATGCAGCTATCTGTCATCTGACTGACCATCTGGGCTTTGATTCTGAGTTCAAGTGAGAGAGCTTTCCTCAATAAATAATGTGTAGAGGGATCAAGAAAACCATCATACATCAACTTCAGGCTTCCCCCATATACATGTGTGCTTGTACACACACACACACACACACACACACACACACACACACACCCCACATCATATTGTGCTGAAAACCCACTTAATACCTTTTAGGGCACAATGCTTATTGCGTATTGTCAACTGATAGAGGAAAGCCTAAAGTTCTACAAACCTAACAGCCATCTACCTGTCCCCTATGCCCCATGGTCCCCTATACCCACAGTCCCCTACACTCCCCTGTCCTCTATACACACAGTCCCCTATCCCCTAGCAGCCACCATGCCTCTCCCAGCCTCTATGTAGTTGATGACTTCAGATGCCTCAATGGAGTAGAATCTAGCCATCTCATCTGGGAAGGTTTGTGGAAAAGAATGGAAATCAGGCTCTAGAGGAGATGTCAGCCCCCAGGTTGTATTGCAGCCTAGTCTACAAGAGCCAAACTATGGAATCAGACAAGGAGCTCACATGGAATGACCGTAAAGAAAATTGCTGCGTCTATGTTGGTGCTTCTTGTTGTAAAGAGGACTTATACCTACCTGGGGACATGATGGGGGTGTTAAGGTGGCTGGGGTGAGAAAGGCAGATTTCCTGCTGTAAAGGAGACAGTGAAATCGTAAGATACATTCCGGGCCAGGGATTCTGCTCAATGTGTAAGGCGTTTGCCATGTAAGGTGTTTGCCATGCAAGTGTGTTGCCCCCTGATGCCCCTGAGTACTAGGGAAGCTGGCTAGATGCCTGCAATTCTAGAAGGCTGAGAGGGGACTACCAGGGCACGCTGGCTGGCTAGACTAGCCCAAACAGTGAGTTTGGGGTTCAGCTGAAAGCCCATATTCAACAGTAAGTGGAGAGTGACCCAGAAAGACACCCAACATGAACTTCAGGCCTCTACACACATGTACACACATGTAAGCATAAACACATGTAAGCCCAGCACCCACACACACAAGAATGTACCTGGGGATTTTTTGCAGAGATTTGCTTGCACTGTTGCTCCAAGATTGCCAATGGAATGAGACCTTGAGTCAGAGGGTAGAGTCCACCTTCAGCTGGCTGGAATAAACCATAGAGGGTGTTTGTGTGGATACAGATGAGGATAGAGAGACATGTGGAAGAATAAGGTGGGGCTTGAAAATTCTTGGGCTCTTTTGATCTGGGAAGGTGGAGAGGAAGATCAGCTGACCATTTCTCCATCGCTCCGTGGGACCTATCAGGTTTTTAGCCTAAAATCTGACTCCTGCGCATTATTTATTAATAGAACATTAAATAGCCACTGTAGGCTGGTGAGATGGCTCACAAGCCTGACAACCTGAGTTTTATCCCTGAGATCCACGGGGTAGTAGGAGAGAATCTATGCCTGTAAGTTGTCCTCTGTAGGACAGACAAAAAGACACAAAGAGAGACAGACAGACAGACTTTTGCCCAAAAGATACTAACTCCAGAGTCCCCAAAATGAAAGGAAGCCCATAGAACAGTGTTTATTATATGTCCACTTGCTGATTATTACATTGTGTTGCTGCCTGCTGTTACATCTCACTTTCCTCTCACAACAGGGTTCTAAGTAGTCACCTTTCATTTCCTTGACGTAGAAAAGGTCTGCATGGGTGGGTGGGACCAGGGCTGGGTGGCTCATGGTGCTCTATCACAAGAATCTGAATTTCAGCCTCCTACATTCTATCTAAGGCTTTCTGAGTCCAGGGAAGTGGCCTACCACAGAGAAGACAAGCCTGTAGGAATGTTGGCACCTTGTAGCAACAAGAGAGTCTGTGTGCACCTGGGCTGGCTTGATGATTCAGGCCTGAGTGCTGCCATCTACTCCACAAATTGAGAAATGGCCTCCCATGGAACAGGGATCTTAGGCCAAGGGGAGCTCACCATGCACCTGCCCATAGAAAGAGCTCTATCTAAAGCTGGCCACACCCCCAAGACCTCCCAGAAGCCTCTGGGCATCACACACACACACACACCTCTGCAGTGCACAGATTACAGATTTCTGGGAGTTTACAGAGATCACATTTTTTTTTGAAAGATCAAATTTTGTTTTGTTAAACAAGTGTATATGTGTGTCTGTGTGTATTCTCTCTCTCTCTCTCTCTGTGTGTGTATGTGTGTGTGTGTGTGTGTGTGTGTGTATGTGCTTTAGTCAATGTTCCATTTCAAAATATGGAATCCCTATCTATCTGTGTGTTTTATAAAATTCACTAGAACATTCTTACCTCCCCTTCCCCCTCTCTCACAGGCTTTATTCTGATGTGTTACTGGGAAGACAAATAGGCCATGCCTAACGCAAGGGCAGGCCTTCAGGTCTCTATCTGAGCAAGTTCCTCATAGTCTCAGCACCCCCAAGAATGCTGCCCTGGGGCCACCTCCAAGGGACCCAGAAGAAGCTTATCCACTTGGGACAAATGGAGAGTCTATGTGCCTTTTGGATTGGACCCTGAAGTGGGGGCAGATATGAGGATGCAAAGAGGAATGGTAGATTCTTCTGCAAGCAACTTTAGAGATTATATTCTGCAGTCAATTATTTATCAGTGAACTCTGAGAACCGCCGCTGTTTGTTTTCTGCTTGCCTGCAGGATAAGGACTTTGTCCTAAGAGGTGCCTATTCGAGAACTTGCTAGGATTCCCTGGAAAATACACTTTCCCTTCCTGGGCAGTGTTTTCTTATCTTTCCACCCACACCTCTGAACCCTGCATGGAGATGATTCCCCTTTCCCCCCAAGCCTTCAAGCCAGTACAGAGAGGCCAGCCAAGAAACTTCTGGAAAGATTATTTTTCATCATTTATTAATGCTCTTTGGCCTTGTCCCCAAATAATTAGGGCCAGGAAATTTTTACAGCATACACTTAATTACCATCTGGGCTGATTAACAAGCCAAGCATCTGAATGGGATCTGGAGGCCCTCTGAGAATCCTGGGGACACATATGAGTCATGGTGTTGGCTGTCACATCCCCATGGGGAGATAGGACACTTCTGTGGTGTGTGGGAGGTGCTAGCTCCCCATTAGCATCAACCCTCTCATTCCCAGGAAAGTGCTAAGCACACCTTCTCCCCTGGGAGGAAGAAGGACTCTAGTCCTGGGAAGAAGCCAAGTTCTCAACACACAGAGACACCCACAGGACCCCAGGAACCCTCTCTAAAGCATGCAGATTTCAAACATGAAGCCCCACATTCTAACCCTTTGGTCTTTGCTAGGGTTCTACTGGGCTTTGCTTTGCTGAGGAGTGCTCAGAAAAGCTGGGACGGTAGGTTGAGGGAACAGGGTGAGCCAGAGAACCTAGCTGAAGATGCTGCTGGGAGAGATCCAGACTCCACCATCTCCCAGAGATGCTGAGCACAGGAAGAACCAAGGACATGGCTCTATTGTCCCGTCAAGACCCTTGCTGGGTTCATGTGCCCACAGTTGGTATCAGGCCAGGTTGCTCACAGAACAGCCACCATGAAGAGGTTCTGGGATACTGGTAGACAACCCTGAGCACTTGGGGTAGTATCCCACTATGAAGCCCTGGATGGGAGACAGACAGCTGCCTATGTTCCTTCAGACTGACACATGTGGTGATTCTAATAAGCATGCCCCCCCCCCCCGCAGGCTCATGTGTGTGAATGATTGTCGTCAGGGAGTGGCACTATATGAGAAGGGATAGGAGGTGTGGCCTTCTTGGAGGAAGTGTGTCAAAGGGGGTGGGCTTGGAGGGTTCAGTGTTTTCTTCCTGCTGCCTAAAGATCCAGATATAGACTTGGCTACTTCTTCACCATGTTCTCTCCATAACCTCCGAAACTGTAAAAAAGCTCCAGTTAAATGCTTTCTTTTTTAAGAGTCGCTATGGTCATGGTGTCTCTTCACAGCAATGGAACACAGGTTAAAATGTGTGTTGTGTGTGTACGTGCAACTCTATGTGCATGTGTGTATGTGTATCTGTATCTACGTGTAAGTTTGTGTGTATGTGTGTGCTTGTATATGTGTGTTTGTGTATAGGTGTATGTATATCTGTGTGCTGGTGTATATGCATGTATCTGTTTACATGTACAAATCTTCATGTGTACCTGCATGGGAGATCTTATGTACAATGGCATACATATATGCATATATGTTTGTGTATGAATGTATGAATTGTGTGTGGTATGTTATTTGTATGACTTACATAATGTGTTCATGAATGCATGTTTATTTGTATGTCTATGTACACATGTGAATGCATGTGTGTGCTCGTGTATGTGCGTTTATTCTTATGCATGTGCATATGTGTCTATGAGCATATGTGCACATATATTTATGGCTAAGTCCCTCTACTTCCCCGTTCCTGAATCACAGAGCTCTGTCTGGAACAGGGGGATGAACATTGGCCAGAGCTGACCCAGGAAACTTGGCAAGGCAGATAGAGGTATGGCCTGGGCCCTGCCTTCTGGCTGCCTATGCAGTCTTCATCCGCTGCTCCTCAAGACTAAGGGCACATGGAGGAGGGACAGTAAGCCCAAAATGACCTGGGAAGACTGCACAGGAGAAGAGCCCTCACAGAAGGAAAGAAGACAGAAAGGCTGGTGAGGACAGGCAGCCCGGCTAGAAGGGTCTTCTAGAGCCATCATCGAAACTAATACAGAGTAAACATCTACTGTGTGCCAGATGCCACTCCTGGGCTGTCGCTTACCACCCTCTTTAATCCTCAGAACAACTCCATAGTGTAGGCACAGGCCACTCCTCAGCTGTGGAAGGTCCAGAGAAGCTAAATAATGGGCAGAGGATCCCATAGCAAGGGTTTGAACCAAGCACATGGGCCTGGGCTCCTTGTTATTAACCATTAGCCCCTGTACAAGCCATCACCCCCTAGGAGCATCTGTTACACACCAGACACTGTTTTGAGCCTTTTGTTCATGGATTCCTCATTACTAACTACACTGCACAGATAATGAAACCCAGACAAAGAAAGGTCATGTGCTATCACTTGGTGACATGGAGAGCCATGGATCCAAATCTCATGAGGCACTGGGGTTCTTGTGGGCATCACTAGCCTGAGAGGCAGCAGACACAGGGAGATATGTGCATCTGAGTTTATTGCATAGCCTGCTGTAAATCAGGCCCTGGCTGGGGCAGGACAGGGGGTAGGGCTGCCTCTTCCATGGCTCCTGTGGCCTAGTTTTTAGTCGACTTCCAGGTAGTGGGGCATGGCAAGTTATAAATATCCCTCAGTGACAGCCAGGCCTTCACTCTGATGCTGATGTGGATTAACCTGAATGCACAGCCTCAAGGTCATTGGCATAGCTGTGGATTCCACTGTCCTAGGGGTTCAGTAGGGAAGGAAACAGCATGGGGCTGCCGGGATCCCAACTCCACAGTGCAACCCAGATCAGAGGGCAGCTTTTCCCTTTTGTGGAGGCCAAATGGCAGCTCCTGCCTTTCTCCTTCTCCCAGCCTTCTCAGTCTCCCTCAGGTTGCCCTAAGCAGATTTTCTCAGTGGGCCTGGGCCCTGGGCCCTGAGACCTCTGCAGCAGTATATCTCTGGTGGGGCAGTCCCTGAATGGGCTGTCTTCTGGGTCTACTTCAGCTCCTCCTCCACAACTGTCTCCAGCCTCCCTCCCTGAGTGACACAGTTGGCCAATGACTTTGGGTTGACTTAGTAAAGCTGTGTCAAGTCCCTTGGGACCCCTCTCTCAGTGAAGAACCTCTGTCTCTGTGTGTGTGTATGCATGCACATGCATGCATAAATTATGTCCATTTTGTGTATAAGACAATTAGAAACTTGAGCACTCAGTCTGAGAATGTGGCTCGGTTGGCAGAGTGTCTGCATGAGGCCTTGGGCTCATTCCGCAGCACTGTGAGAACCAGACATGGTATAAGGCCTGTAAAAGGTGGAGACGAGAGGATCAAAAATGTAAGGTCATCTTTGGTTACATAACTAGTTCAAAGCCAGTCTGTGTGAGAACCCCCCTCCCCCATCAACTAAAGCCTTTTCAAGTCAGCAGCATCCCAGGGCCAGCCTCTCCAGGGACAGCCTTTTGTCTTCAGAGAAGGTTCCTGTCAAGGAGTTTTGGAAACTGGACAGAAGTGCCTTGGGCTGGGAGGACATCTGCTGAGTGAGCAGTTAAGGGGCAATGCTTAGGACAGGCACGTTCTTCCACTCTGGCTGAAGGCAGATGGTCACGGGGCCCAGGCAGCAGAGGCTGGAGCCTTAACCAGTGCTTGGAGGCCCAGTGGGACTTGCCCCACAGAGCCAAGAGCACAGGTCTGGTAGGTTGAGCTGGCTATGTGCTTTGTTTTATCTACCAGCCATGAGTAACTGCTTCCACACCCTCTGTGTACACACACAGTCTCAGGAGCTTTAAGGAGAAATTATCACTTCCCAGAGTCCTTTGCTGCTTGTGTTTCTGGCTGTAATTGGCTTTGCCAACCAGAGGAATTCTGGGGAGCATAGGAAAATGGTGGGGGAGCTCTTCCTTTATAAAGGAATCATATACCAATTGCCTTGCCACCTACATCCTGGTGCCTGGCAGCTGGGGTGATAGAATAGAACCAGTAGGAGCTGCAGCCACTTAGCCTCAGGCTCAGACTATAGAAATGTGGCTGAAGCTGAAAGCCCAGCACTGGTCCCAGAACCCATTTGCTGAGTCCTCTGCTCACAGAAGAATCCCCATTGCCAAGGTCCCTTCTGACTGAGACACATCAGGACACACAGCTACTTTGTATACAGAAATGCTGGTTGACATATTGGACTCAGCAGGGACAGGTAGATGCAAGACTGAACTCAGAGATCAAGAGAGATGCTGAGCCCAATGTGGTTTTGAACCATCAGCTTCAAGTATGTGCAGAATCAAAGAGCCCCTGATAGTCAGGGATTGACTTCATGCCAGGCCTCAGTGAACCAACATGAATGTTGAAGGACAGTGTGGCATACACAAGTCCCTGCGGAGGTTACCCACACTATCCTTGCTCAGAAGCCTAGCACTGAGGCTCTGTCGGAGGTGGAAGGGTTAGCCCCAGGAACCCACTCAGAGAGGGAGCATGAGCTGTGGAAGCACACTGAGACTGCCAAGATGGGACACTTCATGGTGGCACTGCCCCTGGCTGTCTGGAATCCACAAGACCACCTCTACCCATCCACATCCTTCACCTTGGAAGGCCAGGAGCTGTGGCCACCCACCAACTCCAGCCAAGAGATCCCCGAGTGGAGGTCCCAGACCTGGTCCTGCAATACAGGCCCACCAAGGTCTGCACATAGGCCAGGAGAAGCTGAGGCTCCCTAGTCGGACAACCATTAGAAACCCTACTTTCCTACAGAAGATCAGCAATGCTAAGGAGTGTTGGTGGCCAGAGAGATGACAGTGGGTAAGGTGTCTGTTGTGTAAGCATGAGGACCTGAGTTCAAATCCACACATCTACATATGCTGAAGTGTAGAGCATTTGTCACCCTAGGTTTGAGGGAGCTGAGAGAGTCTCAGAGTCAGGCTGGTGGAGACATCAAGCTCCAGATTCAGCAGGACCCTGTCTTAAAAAGATAGAGGTAAATAAGGTGATGTGAGGTATAGGAGGACTTTTGATGTTGACCCCTGCACAGGCACCTATGGGACACATCTCTGTACATACATGCACATATGCATGCATAATACATATGTAAATATATTTAAGGAAAGAGGCCGAGTCAGAGTAATGGAGACAGGTACGAGCTATGCTGTCCTGGCCCTTGACGATATATTGACAGAGTGTGTGTGGCCGACGAAGGCTGTGACACTACCTAGATCAGTTCTTCTCAGTGGTTAGCATCATTCTAATATCATATCATTCCTGTGTTACTGATGATGAACTGAGCACTCCCTCCAAGAAGGGTGAGGGAGGCAGACATGTCTCCTCAGGATGGGGAGGAGTATCTGGAACTTGAACTCCATCTGCTTGTCTGAAGCCAAGGGTCTAAGCACTTGTTCAGCTAACCCAAACATGGTGCACGTGTTCTGGGCCACCTCGAGGGTATGTGCACCATCGGGATTCTGCTTTGAGTTCGCTGCAGCTCAAGTCCTCTCCGGCTCTGGCCCACTTCTGATCTAGGCAAGGCAGATACGGGGTTAAGGCTTTCTGCCGGGGCTCTGCCTCTCCCAGCAGGCTCTGACTGTATATATATTATCTTTTTTCCCTTTTGCTTTCCCTTTAAGCTGTAACTGTCAGGCTGCTCTGACACCATCCACTGACATTTAAGTCCCAATGCTTTCTAAATTCAGAAAAGAGATTGGCTGCAGCTGGTGCTGTGGGGAGACGAAGTGGTGTGTGCCATCGGGCTCTCTTGGAGGCAGGGAAGAGAGGAAAGAGCCTGGCATGATGGGAAGGAGAAGATGGAGGGCTGATGTTCCAACCACACTCAACCCTAGCCTCCCATTCCTCTTTGTCATGGTGATGACACGCCAAGAACCCACCACCATGGACTCTGTTTGCCAGACCTTGACCAGGACTTTGACCTTGAACAGATGTTCCCTGTCCTTCCTGTCCTGTAGCAAGTACCATCTCCACACTCCTCTCTGGTGCTTTCAGATGGGCGATTCAGATCCCATCAAGCTGATAAGAAGAATCATTCCTTTATTTTGTACCATTCTTTGGTAATTCCTGGTGCCCATGACTCTGGGGACTTTGGTGGGCAATGGCCACTGTGAATCCCAGAACACTGCCTGGGATTTTCTCTCTATACAGGTGAAACAAAAATTCTTATCTATTTCATGCCTGGAAATATCATGATTGATTAACCAGTGCCAAACATCCATACAAGCCATGTCACCATAAAATTCTCTTTGCTTTATGGGTTAGAGCCATTATGGACATTATCTGTGCTGTCCATTAAGATTATTACAATCACTTTGATTTTGGCGATTAAATGATGCCATTTGGACCTTACTATCTTGAAGCCCAATTAAACCACTACATTTAATTCATCCACGTGAGCAGCAGCACCTCCAACCCTAAGGTCTAGCACAAGAAAAAGTATAACAATGAAACTCTTCAAATATGCTGGTGCCATCTTCTCACCATTTTGTGTCTTATAGGTTGTGAGGAGCATATCTTCTTCTGGGTCTTCCTATTGTGAAGGATTAGGTTTTACACAGTGTGAACCGGAGATTGCCATGAGAGACTGGACCCTGCCATCAGCTAAGATACTTCAGACAAGTGAGCAGCCATGGAGATAGGCTTAGGACCTTAGCTAGGACCTATGTGCCAACCCTCAGAGTAATATGACTTCTGCCATACCAACTACATGTACCTGAGTACCTACCACCTTCTTGCAGGAGACAGGGAGAATAAAAATTGGCTCCTAGACAGCGAATTGAACTAGAGATGACTTTATAAAAGAGCTATAGACATTTCATCCCTGGTTGAGAGATCATAGAGTGTTAGTCATGAAGCAAGACAGAACCAGAAGTGGCGAGAGACTGGATTTAAAGATCACTAGGAAGCACCACTAGGAAGCACCACCCCGAGTCTCCCAGGAAGACACTTGAGACAAACTTTCCAGCACCTCCCTGACTCTCTTCCAAGGTATTTTGAGTTTTCCCATAATCCCCCTCCCTGCTTTTCTTTTCATCCCATAGAAGATGGTCCAAACACATTCCACATAGATTCTAGACAGCCAGCAGCAAAGGATTTTAATTATTTTTGATAATTTCAACAACATAATAACAATAAGATTTTATTTAGTTTATGCAAACAAATATCCATCACTAGATAAATCCATTTTTATCCAAACAAATCCCTTAACCCATTCCACTCTCATAGTGCCCTGGAAAACATCATTCCAATGGGTTAGGGTTTCAAAGTGCTAATAGCAAACCCAACTCAAGCAAGCTCAGATAGGACCTCATGAGCTCATTCAATTCTGCCTCCATTCAGAAGCCTAGTCCCCATGACCACAGTGGCTGGAAAGCCTCACAGATGGATTCTAGGGTGCCTTCTTTTCCTCTGCACCTGCTGTTTCCAACTAGAATTCCCTTCCCTGGTGCTGGATGACTTGACTTCTCTGAAGGGGTCTGGTCCACTTTCAGCCTGTGTCCAGATTCAATCATCCTTACCACAGCTGTGGATATGTCGGTCACTCCTTCAACCATGCCCCTTTTCTTGTGTGTGTGTTTTTTTTCCCTAAGACTTTTGGTTGTAATTTTCACGATTCCAGGCTGTAGCCAGAAGTCTGCTCTCCTAGTTCTTTTCTTCAGTATCGGTAATTCTGTGCCCCTGTGCAGATTGCTTTGTGTGCAGAGCCTGAGCTCTGGAGATTCTTTTCTCTTCACTGATGCTGTGCTCCATGCATCTGCAGGGCACTTGGCGCCAAACAGCCTGACCCAGACGATGCTGCTTCAGCAAAGCTCCTTGCTCTGCTCTTCAGATAGAGTGTAGCTTTCTCCTCATTTTCTCATTTTCTATGGTTAATCCCATAAAAACAGGCCCCTTTTGCATCCTCTCTTGCAGACTTCTTCTCACTTGTTCCTCAGTGAATTTGGAAGGTTTCTCTTCTCTTCACAAGATCTAGCTGCTTCACAAAATCATTGCTACTAAATGGTTTCTGAATCTGTCTGTGTATCGGATGTGCCAGCTTTTTGGTGTCTTGTCCACTCGATACAAGTCCCCTCTGCTCAGCCACATGGCAAAGACGGTTGGCATCTCCCACTGAGTGATGTTTGTGTGGACATGCTCTGGGTGGCTGCTGTACTTGTACATGACATTGTTGTGGACTTCTTCATGCCAAAGTGTCTCCTCAGAATTTTGAGAAAGTCACTTTGGAATTTCTCTGAAAAGCCCTGTTTTCAAAGCATTCTGTGTGAGCAGCTTGGACTCTGGGTTTCCATTGGCTCTTCTCTACATCCTGACCCCTTCAAAACACTGTGGTAAACCACCAACAGCACCAAAGGAAGCTTGGACTCTGGGTTTCCATTGGCTCTTCTCTACATCCTGACCCCTTCAAAACACTGTGGTAAACCACCAACAGCAGCAAGGGAAGCTGGGAATTTTATTTCCACAGCCATTTGAGGTGGAGCCCACCTTTTACCACAGCACTCCAGAGGCAGAGTCAGCATCTTTGAGTTCCAGATGGGCCTGGTCTACACAGGAAGTTCTAAGGTAGCCCTGCTATTAGACTATCTACTACTACTGCCTCTAATCTTGTCAGACTATAATCAGTCCTGTAGGGAATCAGATTAGTTCCACACAGATTCAGAACTGGAAGCTTCACTAATCTTCAAAAAAGTCTCTGCCTTCTTTGCCTCTTTTTGGAGGCCTTTTCCTTCTTTGAGATCACCTCATCCAGCCTTAATATGAGGGTTTATGCCTGATCTTATTGTAACTTGTAATGCCGTGTTCTGTTGATGTCCCTGGCAACCCTGCTCTTTCCTAAAGGGAAATGGATCTGGGAGAGACAGGAGGTGGGGGACTTGGAGCAAGGAGAGAGGGAAACTGATCAGGATGTAATATATGAGAGAAGAATAAATAAGTAAATAAACGTAATATATGAGAGCAGAATCCATTAAATAAATAAGAGTCCACATTTGGGCTGTGATCCTTAACTATCTCTGCTAAATGTCACCCATGTGCTTATAAGCCCAGTTCATCATCAAAATGCAAATTTTATTATATGCCTTGGGGAGGATGAGAGTATAGGATATACAAAGTGATTCTTCCAAAGAACTTACTAAGTTTCTCTGATGATCAATATTGTCCATTCTTCTGTGGATGCAGTTTGTTTGGCCCCAAATAAAGATTTGTGGTTAGGTTTTATCTTAGTTAGGGTTTCTATTGCTGTGAAGAGACACCATGACCACAACAACTCTTATAAAGGAAACATTTAATTGAGGGAACTCACATACTCTCAGAGGTTCAGTCCATTATCATCATGGCAGGGAGCGTGGCAGCACGAGGGATGATGTGTTGCTTGGAAAAGCAGTTGAAGGTCCTACATCTGGCAGGCAACAGGAGGTTGACTGAGACACTGGGTAGTACCCTGAGTGTAGGAAATCTCAAAGCCTGCCCCCACAGTAACACACTTCCGCCAACAGGGCCACACATTCCAACAAAAACAGACCTCCTAATAGTGGCACTCTCTATGAGATTTTGTGAACCAGTTACATTCAAACTGCCACATTCCACTCCCTGGTCACCATAAGCTTGTAACAATATCATAATGCAAAATTCATTTAGTCCAACTCCAGAAGTCCCCAAAGTCTATCACAGCCTTAACAATGTTTTAAAGTCCAAAGTTTAAAGTCTCTTCTGAGATTCATGCAATATCTTAACTGTACCCCTCCTGTAAAAATTAAAAATCAGATCACATACTTCCAACATATAATGGCACAAGATATGCATTACCATTCTAAAACATAGGGAAGGGAGCACAGTCAGGAAATACTGGATCAAAGCAAGACTAGAAACTAGCTGAGTAAACTACAAACTCTGCATTTCCATATCTGATGTCAAAGTACTCTTCAGATCTCCAACTCTCTTCAGCTGTGTTGACTGTAATCCATTTTTCTCTTGGGCTGGTTCCACCCCCGATTAGCAGCTCTCCTTGGCAGGTATCCCACAACTCTGGCATCTCTAACATCTTGGATTCTCCAAGGCAATCCAGGCTTCACCTTCAGAGCTTCACACAATGGCCTCTCTACTAGGCCTCCATTCAGAGATACTCCTGAGGCATGCCTGCTCTCAGTCGTTTTTTCCTTAGGGGCAAATTCCATACATAGCTCCTTTCTCCTATCCTTGACTCCTGAACTCTGTGGCTGCAGCTGCCAAGTTCTGCTGTTTACTGGGGCTGGAACATGCCTCCTTGTACAACTACATCTTCACCAGCTCTCTATCCTTCACTGCCTAAACTTGGCTATCCTTAAACTGGATCTCTAGACCAGGCTGACCTCAGACTCAGAGATCTGCCAGTCTCTGCCTTTCTAGTGTGGGATTAAAGGTGTCCACCACAAAGATGTCCACAGACTCTAAACTTTTCTTTAATTTCTTTTACATTGGAAACTTAACTGGGTAGGATCTTACCCTGAGGACATCACTTCCTTTATTCTATTTTTTAAATCTGTTTATCTCCTTGAACACAGAATTTAGCTCCATTCTACTTTCTGATGCATTATTTTTCCTCTAATATTTTTTCTTGTTTAATTCGTTCCTTTTCTTTATTTATCTTCATTAGAGTTAATACTAGTAACCACAAAACAGAGTCTATATTAGGCTGTTTGGAGATTTTTGATGCCAGTAGAATTAATCCAAAACTCTTTACTTTAGCCTCAGGCAAACTCTTCTGACAAAGGCAAAAACCAGCCACATTCTTCACCAAAATATCACAAGAATAATTTCTAGGCAACATACTGAAATTGTTCTCTGCAATCGTGTGATCCCTACAGTTAATCAAATCATTGTCTTCCATGCTCCTACTAGTACGGCCCATTAAGCAGCGTTTAAAGTATTCCACTGCTTTCCTAACCTGAACTCCCAAAATCTATATTATTCCAAACAAAAGCACAGTCAGGTCTATCACAGCAATTCACCAGTCCCTGGTACCAACTTCCTTCTCAGGGTTTCTATTACTGTGAAGAGACACCAGGATCACAGCAACTCTTATAAAGGAAACATTTTCATTGAGGGGGCTAGCTTATGGTTCAGAGGTTCAGTCTATTCAGTTCAGTGTAGGGTACCTGGCAGCATGCAGACTGATGTGTTACTGGAGAAGGTAACTGAGAGTCCTACATCTTTCAAGTAACAGAAAGTTGACGAGACACTAGGTGGTATCCTGAGCATTGGAAACCTTAAAGCTCTCCCTCACAGTGACACGCTTCCTCCAATGGAGCTATATTTACTTCA
Source organism: Sigmodon hispidus (assembly GCA_004025045.1). Lineage (NCBI taxonomy): Eukaryota > Metazoa > Chordata > Mammalia > Rodentia > Cricetidae > Sigmodon > Sigmodon hispidus. The sequence continues at coordinate 102,818 of PVIH01003148.1, read as the reverse complement.
ACAAAGCCACACCTCCTAATAGTGCCACTTCCTATGAGAGTATAGGAGCCAACGCCACAGGTGTCATCAATTGACACAGACTAGAGTCATAAGGAAGAAGGAATCTAAACTGAGAAATTGCCTCCACCTGAAGGGCCTGTGGGTGTGTCTATAGGGCAATTTCATGATTGATGTGGCAGGGGCCAATCCCTCAGTAGACAGTGCCTCCCTGTGTTGATGGTCCTTGGTGAGCAAGGTGAGCAAGGTGAGCAAGCCTGGTAAAGCAAACCAGAGACACTGGAAATGGAAAGCATGTCTTCAGCTGTCAGGTCAAGTCTCTTTGTGAGATCTGTAGACCTTTATCTAACAATTTAGTTTTTCTTGGAAAGGTATGTTGGTAACTAACCTTTGATATCCACTCACTCAGTTCATAAAGAGCCTTATTTGCTCAAAAGGACCCAAGTTGCCCAAAAGAGGTTTTTGTTTTTTGTTTTTTGTTTGTTTTGTTCTTCCTGAGTGCTGTCTTAAAGAATAGCTCTTCACAGTTCCTGCATTTTCGTACTTTGTTGATCCCTGAAATCAAGTAATGACAAAAGCAACTTCTCAAAGAGTTCATTTCATCTTAAAGTTGGAGGCAACAGTCATAGGGAGCAAGGGCATGGGTCAGGAAGGTCTCATTGCTCTCACAGACGAGCAGTATGGAGTGATGGATGCATCTCTATTCAGTAGGTGCTTGAGTCTGGAGTTCTGGAGTACAAGCAGACAAGTCTCATTTCCCCACTGACACTCTCTGTAGGCTGGAGGGTGATATCAATAGGGTACTTCATGGTCTACAGAAGTATGTTTGAACTTTACTTTGAAGGAAGGACTCTGCAGGTCCACACTGCCAAAGGCTGATTATTTTATGTGCTGTAGCCATGGGAGGTGAATTGCCTAGAGCCCTGACAGGGATATGGATGTACAGTCCCCAGTGGTGTACAATCTCCCAAGATCATGCTCACATGTCCCAGAAGCTTCTCCCACAAGGAGTAGTTTCCAGATCTTGACTGGGAAGTGACCAGTCTTTGAGTTCTAACTGAAAGTATTAAACAAACATCCCTTTTCCCCTATCCTTCAAGCAGTGACTGAAATCCCACTTCAAACAAGAATGTGTGTGCTTAGATGTTTAGATAGAGCAGGCTGGCAGACAACAGAAAATGTATCCCTCCTTGACGATCACCAGCTTTGACAAAATGGCTGCCATCAACTTCCTGGATCACCTAGTAAGGGGCAAGCACCCTAATTTGCCACACTGGAATAAAATGCCAAGTGGAAAGATCTCTTTGTACTTATGCATTTCTTCCTTCACTGAAGGTTGGAAGCAGAAACTCCATTGTTGTCAGACTGTAGTGCAGATACTCCCAAATCCCAGTTTTTCCACCATGAAGGTAAGAAAGATTATGACTGGAGTGCAGGAGATCCTTGGGTTCCCAAACTGTGGGTCACCAAGCCCACATATGATGTGGGGGTTCCACATCAGATATCCTGCTTATCAGATATCTACATTACAATTCATAATAGTAGCAAAATTAGTTATGAAGTAGTAATGCAATAATCTTATGGTTGGTGGGCACCATAACATAAGGAACTGTGTTAAAGGGTCGCAGCATTAGGAAGCGTGAGAAGCACTGCTATGGGGCAGCTTTTGGTGCTACCATGTCCTGGGATTAAAGTCAATGAGAAACGACTACAGCCTAATCCAGGAAGGATGACAAAGGGCGTTCCTTGCCAGAATCCTGCCTGGATTCAGAACTTCCCCTCACTCATTCCCTGACTGACTGACCGAAGAGAAAAGAGGAACCATTAGAATACCTCTAACTCAGGCAGGAAGATGCTGGAGTCCTCCAGTCAGCACAGCCTACAAAAAAGCCACCAGTTCTTCCTAAGAGTTCCCTGGGGGCTGCACAGGTGGAACCCTGGAATGGGACCAGGTTTTATAGCCACTTCAGAACCTCTCCATTGTAAATGGGTATTGGATGACTTTCAAAAAAGCAGGCGAATGTGATGGTTTATCATCACCATCAACTTGATGTGATTCAGAGTCATCTAGGAAGCACGCTTCTTGGTTTTGTCTATATGGATGTTTCTGGGGAGGGTTAGAAAATGGAAGACCCTTCTATTTACTCAGTGATGGAGCGCTCTCTCTCTCTCTGTCTCTCTCTCTCTCTCTCTCTCTCTCTCTCTCTCTCTCTCTCTCTGTGTGTGTGTGTGTGTGTGTTGTGTGTGCTTATTCATGAATATGTATAAGCATATGCAGAGGCCAGAAGTTGGCACTGGTAGGTCTTCCTCAACCACTTCTCCACCTTAATTTTTGAGACAGGGTCTCTCATTAATTCAGAGCTAGCCATTTTGGCTAGACTGGCTAGTCAGTGAGTCCCTAGGATCCTTTAGTGCTGGGATTATAAGTAGGTGCACAGTCTTGCCATGGTTTTTCATATGGGAATCTGTATTCAGGTAATGCTTGTATACAAGCTTTACCCAGAGCTATCTCCCCAGCCCTCAGGGATTCTGAACCACACCACACCTAGCAGTTAGGGCCCAAAGCCTACAGGAGTGCCGAAGCTGCAGTGACCACGCAGACAGTCCCACCCTCTGCTTGCCATGGTCCAGGTAGGAGGTGAGTTTCTAGAGGCCACGAGTAAAAACTAATGAACTCATCTGACCGTGAGAGCCAAACAGCTATCAGGCGGTGGAGGTGAGACTGCTCTGTCGGTGAAACTGTGTCCTTCCCTTTGCTTGTGCTTGCCTGGAGCATGATGGGAGGGAATTATGGGAGACTCCACCCAGAAGGGGGCTTAGCTTCTCTCTCATTGCTCTGCTCGTGAGTGCTGGGTTCCCGACCCCAGGCTGCTGCAGGGGCTTTGCTGTCAGTGTCTGGAGCAGCAGGTGGCTTGCCTCTAACAGATGCGCCTCAGCCTCTCAGTCCCAGGAGTGATTCTGTCTTACGGATGAGAGCCTACAACATCTGTACCTGTCTGGGGGCAAATGCAGACACATTCCCTGTCTGGTTAGAGTTGCATCGGGTCCCGTTAGACTTGAGAACCTGTCTGCTGCTCATGGGTGCCTTCAGCAAACAAACAAAAACAAACTAATAAACAACAAACAAACCAGTCATCCATGCTGAGAAGGGCGTGTGCAGAAGGATCTTGGGTGGGAGGCTACGGGCTGCGGAAAGGGAGAGGGCACCTCCATGTGACTCTGAGCTAAAAGGAATAATAAGAACACCATCACCCCAACCTTCTGGTGTGCCAACACTCTGTCTCTTAGTGATATCCTGCATGTCTCTGAAGAACCCTCACGGATAGGGTGGGAGAAGGCTCAGTTACTAAAGTGATCACCTCACAAGCATAAAGACCCGAGTGTAGACCCCTCTGCCCATGCCCAGAATTCATGAAAAGCTGACTGAAGCACAGGCCTGCAGCCCCAGTACTCCTATGCTGAGATAGAGAAAGGAAAATTCCCAGGAGCTCAGGGCCAGCTAGACTGATGGACACAGATGGCCCTGTCTTAAACAAAGTAGACATAGCTGATACCTCAGGCTACCCCATTTCTTTCTCTGTTTCTGTCTCTGCCTCTCTTTCTCTCTCTGTGTGTGTCTGTGTCTCTCTGTCTCAGTCTCTCTGTCTCTCTGTCTCTCTGTCTCTCTGTCTCTCTCTCTCTCTCTCTCTCTCTCTCTCTCACACACACACACACACACACACACACACACACAGAGGCACACAACGCTAGTGAGACAGCTCAGCAGTCAAAAGCACTGGTTGCTTTTCCAGAGGTCCTGGATTCAGTTTCCAGCAACCACACGATGGCTCACAACCATCCATAATGAGATCTGGTGCCCGCTTCTGGCACGCAGGCACACATGCAGGCAGAACATTGTACATAATCAATCTTTTTAAAAAGTAGGTCAAAGCTAGCCTGTATTACATGAAGCCCTATCTCAGAAAAAGAAAGAAAAGGAGAAAAAAAAAAGAGAGAGAGAAAGTTTAAAACAAACAAACAAACAAAAAACATACCCAAAGAGAGAGGCAGAGACAGACGGTGGGGGTGGGGGGCATCTCCATGAGTGTTGTGGAGATGTACTGGCTCCCAGTCTCTGAGAGGAGAGGGCACGGGCAGGCAGCCGAGGGAGCAGGCACTGCCTTAGACAGCTCTGTACCCTGCCTGCCTGGGGACTTCGCCTGCATGTCCTTGCTCTGAGTCCCTTAGTGAGGACACAGGAGAGGGCTTTCTTGCTCCATCCATCCCTGCTAGTACCGTTCCAGCAAGTCACTGCTGTGCTAGAAGGTAGATCCCAGATGGGAAAGACGGAGCAGGTCTTACTGCTTCATAATGGAGCTCTGCTGGGCCAGGCCTGACCCTTCTCTTGATACTTGGCCCTTCCTGGATGGGAGCCTGGAGACCCCAGAAATCACCTCACAGCTTCCCACTGCAGTGGCCAGTGAGGCAGATACGTGAGCCTTTCCTCAGGGAGGTCCTTTAGGTTGGGACTGTGTCCACTTGTGGGTAAGTGATCACCATTCAGTCTGGCAGGTCCCTTCCTATGCTGGTTACTTTCAAGGTCAACTTGAGTCACCTACAAAGAGGAAATTGCCCCCATCCTAGTCAGCAGTTCTGAGAATTCGAAACTCAGGCCTGTTTCAAGATGGGGCTAGGGACTTGCTTAAAATGGAGGCGCTTCCCTGGTTCTTCAGTAAGAACAAGGCTAAAATCAGTAGGGAATAGACTCCCACAGAAGGGCCTGGCTGCTGTGGTTTGCTCTCTGTTTCCCAGCCCTGGCTGCTGAGGAGTCCTGAGGAATCTCTGCTGCTTCTAAAGCCAGATGCTTCCGTCCTTACTGTTACCAGCAAGCAGACATGGGGTAGCGTTAGCTCCCACACTTTTAATTTAAGCTCACATGGATGCCTGGGTCCTGGAACAAAACCTTATCAAGCATCTCAAGAGGCAGAACTTTGAGCCCTTGTCCTTACAGGATTAAGTGGCCGGAGCCTCTCATGGATAATTTGTTCTCTGTGCTATGATAACCACGACTGAAATCCCAGGGAGGAAAGCATTCATCTTACAGGCTACCCAGGCCACTGAGAGGAGTCTGGCCCTCCCACAGCATCTAGCAATCAAGAAAATGCCCCTGACCCAGCACCACCCTCATTCTCAGAGAGACCAGCCTCTCCCCTGTGCTGAGGAACCAGGAAGTTGAGTTCCAGCAGTGAAGAAGAGAGAAGCCATAGTCATAGCCCAGCGGCAAGGCCCAACAGGACTGTCCGTGTTCAGATGGGCTCCTAACCCTCTCCTCTCCAGCTCCTCTCGACTTTGAACTCCATCTCTGGGCTTCTTACCCCACCCCTCTAGATCTCTGCCCCTCCAGCTCTGTGGTGAGAAAGGCCTTCCCAGCCTTAACAGCCACTTCTGTGCAGGGAACATTATCTTAATTGAGTCTCAGCTTGTTCCAAGCCACTTGCTGGCATAAAGAATAGATGTTCAATGTGACTGTAAGCCAGAGGGGCCAAATGATGCCACGAGGTACCTGGTGCCCATGGACCCATGGTCAGCTCCTTCTCTCCTGATGTGGGGGTCAGCCCACCCTGGCCCACAACTGCTCATCTCGATCAGAACTCCGCTGTGTTGTGCAAAGGGAAGGCGCTGAGAACCAGCCATTCTCCAAGCCTTTTAGGAGATGGTAGAAGAGCCACATAGAAGGGTCAAGTCTATGGTGCCAGCAGACTAGTCAGCTGAGCATGAAACAGACCACACACCCCCTTCTACACACACCAGCATATGTTCTCTGGTTTGTAGCTTTAATCCTAGGGCAATAATCATATGGCCACCTGGTCCTCAGATCCCTGGTATCTTTGCCGTTTTCCATGTATAGAGAAAGCTGCTGCTCAGAGAACCAGAAAATGCTTTGGCAAACGGCTGCTGTCTGGGAAGCCCCTTCTGTTTGCACATCCTCTGACTATTAGCAGAGTCCACTGACATCCAATGAGGAAAGATTATGTGCAGCTTATAATACTGTTGGAAAGTTCTGCCTCCCAGGCTTCCATATTCCCACCTCCTCTCCTATACCCTACCTCAACTGCTCTGCCAATCCCAATGCCTGCAACACTGATATAATCCCCACCACCCTTATTATAGTCCCCACCCACTACTGTCCTGCTTCATGACTGGACTCAGAAAGCTCTGAGACAGCTTTGGCCCTAGGGGTTTCTGGGGTGGTGTGTGAGGATGCTCTGGGGGCACACCACTGACTTCAATTCTTGTTTCTTGTTCATACAGCTGTTCCAAAGGCAATTTTGGCACATCTATCTTTTTCTTACAGTATTACTTTATGATTTTATACTGGCTATCTGTGGTGGATGACAGGAGCTGGGGTCGCTCTATGCTTTATTTAACCTTAATAGGTCTGTTGATATAGCAGAAGCCTCCATTGCTCCTGCTACACAAGGCTTCTGTAAATGTACCCCACAGGTCACCTAGTTATGTCTCTAGCAGGCCAGGCTCCAAGCTCATAGGACACTAAGTTTTCTGGTCCTCAGAAGGGAAGGAAGTGGCTGGTCCCGGGACTGGAGTCTCATATAATTCCATTTGTCAACAGGAAGCTAGAAACTGGCCCATTAGCAGAGAAAAAGAGACACTCATGGCGGGGCAGGGGCAGCGAATGTATGTGATATGGAAGCAGGAAATACTGGGAATGGAAGGGTGTAGGCAGGGCGTTTGGTGGGAGGCTGGGGAGGACAGGAAGACCACCAACCCAAACCAAGAATTATGAAACTCTTATGAGAAAAGTTATTTTGTTTGCTAATAACATCTAATGAGGAAAGATCATGTGCAGGCACTGGGCGCCCATAGGCTCATTTTGCTGTGCGCTGGTGTGGACTTCACAGCACACGAGTCTACTTTAGAACACGTAGGTGACAGAGTACCTTCACAAACTTTGTCACCTGAGAAGGTGGGGGGAAAAACAAGCTTCAAATGTTGGGTGGGTGACTCCCTCTTGAGGACATCTCGTGTCTGCTGACTCCAAATTCTGTGACTTCCCACTGGCTGGTGGTTCCCAGCCACAGATGAAAAAGAACATGAGCTTTGGAAAGTGTTTCTGTGGACACCCTGAAGTTATTTGCAAAATAATGCATGGGGAACATGTGTGTAGAACCTCTAGGGGACAAGCTCTATGCCCTTCTGAAATACAACAATGGAGCGGAGATTCTAGGATTCACATGCCCAGCCCCATGGGAGCAGAGACATGCTCGCCTACCTATTCATTCAGCAATAGTTTTCTCAAAGCTAAGCACCATCCCAGAATTTGCTGAGCATCAAACATCACCCCAGAGTTTACTGAGCATCAAGTACCATGCTAGGGAAAGGCAGGAGCGAGGAGCAGACATTGCCTTCCTTGAGCTGTTACTCCAGTGGAGTGACGTGAAGGTATGTCCTCCACTGTCAGTGGAGGGGAAGTATTGGGCTATGACTGGGGCATAGAGAACTCAGCCCAGTGACTGTTGATGCTGGGCTGAGTTTTGGATGAAGAAAGTAGGGGTTCTCAGCCACTGTCTTCTTGAAACACAGGCTGGTCTAGAATGCTTATTATGCTGAGCTTCACTCCATCTGGTCTTCACCAAGACTTCCTCACTGCTGACAGCTTCAGCTAAATCCCTTGCTCTTCCCCCAGGAGACATTTCCATTTCTTTCCAGCCCTTGCAGTCTCTACATTCATCATCTGCTGAGAATAAAGACCCACAGGGGCTGAGGTCATTCAGATCCTCTTCTGTTCCCCACATCTTTCCTCCTCCCATCACTGCCCTACAGTCTCTAAAGAGTCAGCAGCCTGGTCTATCTGTGCTTCACAACTGAGCATGGAGCCAAAATGGGCTGTTGTAATGGCCAACTAAACAGTGGCCTGATCCCCAGATCAATCTTCCTGTGAAATAACTCATCATTCAGGCAGATCACAGGGGATGGAAGGAATAAGACAATCAGGACAGGAGCTGCTACACCAGGTAGCGTGCAAAGAAAGCAGAGGTTGCTGAGGTGATAGGAACAGAGACAAGGGGCTGAGGCCACAAGGATGTGGAGAAGAGTATCAGATCGAGAGGGTCTTCTTTCCTTAGTCAGAAAGGAAGCTGAATCTGGTCATCACTTTAGCAATAAAACACAGATGATCCAGCAGCTAGCCCAAGGACCCAGGGGAACAAACTTAATGTAAGCAGGCTCTGCAGCTCCATAGATGGTGAGCATGCACAGAAGTACAAACACGCTCCCTGGGAAGACTCTAGCCTCAGAGAAGAACCTTGGATCTGTGCAGACCAGTCTGCAGGAAACAATGAAATGGCATTTGTATGCAGGAAGAAGCAGAGCCAGGGAGCACTGGCAACATACATGGTGCCTGCATGTGTGTGCATAGCAGAGATCTTTCGGGGAACTTAAGGCTTGCTTTAGGTAGATAAGGTCAGGGGGACCCCAGAAGAAGCTATGTTGTCTGAGAACCACATTTGAGTAGAATGAATGTATACATCAAAGGAGATTCACTAATGTGCTTTGCAGGATGTGGTCCAGGCAAACCAACAGTGACTGTCTCACATTGGAAAGGCTGGCAATCTGGCTGGTTGTTGCTCAATCTTTAAGGCTGGATGTCTTAATAGTTTCAACGTGGCATTGAAGGCCTGGAGGATTCCTGGAGAGATGCCTGGTTTTGGTTGACTTAGGAGTCCAAAGATGTTAGTGTCAATACCAGTGAAGGAATCCTGCGGGAACAGGGTAGATGAACCTGGCAGACAGAGTGAGGGAAGCAGGCAAAAAACAAAGATTCTTCTTCCATGTCCTTTGATATGGTCTGCCACAAGAAGATGCCATCTATATTTAGGGTGGGTCTTCCAGCTTCAGATAATCTGATCAAGAAAAGTCCTTAAAAGAGTGCCTAGTGGTTTCCATTTCAGTTGCTTTTGGCTCCACTCAAATTGACAACCAAGATTAGTTGTAACAAGTTACGTCCCCCCAGCATGAATATTCACTCTTTCGTTCTCCATCTAACAGGCATGCGGCCATCTTTTGTTGCTCCCATCTCCCTCAGGTATGTAGCAAGAAAGGGATTATCAGAGCCACCCTGGGTCAGGATCTAATTCTACACTGGTTGTGTGACCATGTGCCATGAGATCATCTTCTCTATCCATTGAACCTTTGGTTCCTCATCTAATACCAAGGAAATTAGCTTAGGCAGTTGACCCCTTTGCAGCAGAGAGACTAAGAACCACCAGGCTGTGGGAGCCTACTACAGTACATGGCTTTGTCAGCAGTTTGAAACAGGATGTGGATATATTAAGAGACTTTCATTTCAGTGTGACCAAAAAGATGAAAAGATCTATCTAAAAATTAAAGAGCTTATTCTAGTTCCCAGTTTCAGATGGTCTCAGTTTACCACAGCAGGAAAGCCATAGCAGAACTCAAGGCAGCCTGACATTGTGGCAAGACTTCATATCAGGATGGATCAGGAAGCTGGGGTGACTGGAAATAGGGTTAGGCTATACCCTTTGAGGGGCCATCCCGAGTAGCCTAATTCTGTCAGCCATGCCTACCTCCTAATGGCTCCATACCCTACCTCCAAAAATCTCCAAAAGTCTGGAAATCACACATTCAGAATATGGCCCTGAAAAGGACAATTCACATCCAAATAGCATTGTGTTTGTCCTGATTAGGTTTTTTGCTGGTTTGATTGATTTTTCTTGTTTATTTTCAGTTTGACACAAAGTAAGTTATCTGGGAGGAAGACTTCAGCTGAGAAAATGCTTCCATCAAACTGACCTATCGACAAGTCTATGACATGTTTTCTTGATTGTTAATTTCTATTGGTGGGACCAGCTCCCTGGGAGCCATGCCACGTACACCTGTACATGGTACAATAAACTAGACTGAGAGAGTCAGGAGGAGCAAATCAGTGAACATGATTTCTCCTTGGTCTTTGCTTTACTCCTATGCCCTGAGTTCCTGTCCCTAACCCTAACCCTGATGATGGACTGTAACCTATAAACCAAATATACCCCTTCTTGCCCAAGTTGCTTTTGATCATGGTGTTTTAGCATAGCAATAGAAACTGAACAAAAACACTGTCCCCAACTCTCCAAGAGGCCCATTACCACTCCACAACATGAAAATGCAGTTACCCCAACTTCAAGAGGCTCCATATTCTTCAGGGCACAACACTCTGCAAGTCTGAATTTTTCTGCAAAGATTTAAGGCAAATTCATAACTTTGAACCCATGTAAAAGCAAAACACAACTTATATAGTCTAATAAAGATTAACATGGTGTAAATATTCCCATTCCAGAAGAAAAGAACAGGAAGAAATCCTGTGTCAAAGCAAGACTGAAGCCTAGCAGGGAAAAGGTTAAATCCAGAAGCCCTCTATCTTATGTATGGGACATGTAGTGGCATGATATGTGATCCAGAGAATCTGGGCAGCCTCAACACTTTGGTCCTGCCACCATCAGCACTTACAGACTCTCTTGGACTGCTGCTACTTGGTGCCTACAAATATCCTCAGAAGATGTCTCATGTTAGTGTCTCCTTTGGCCTGGAGTTCTCAAATTAGGCAAAGATGTCTAGTGAGAAAGCCCCAGGAACCTACCCATCTCTACCTTCTTAGATGTGTATGTCATATTGTTCCCATCATAAGTGTCAATCTCTCTCTACATTCTAGCACATCAAACTCCTCCAATTCACAGCTACAGTCTTGTGGTGATATATTATATATTTAATAAAAATAACCTGACATAACAGAGAAGAAAGCCACCCAAAGAGCCAAGCCATAAAAGTCAGTGAGTGGTAACCCACATCTTTAATCCCAGCACTTGAGAGGATGAGATCCTCTGTATTTCAGTGATTTCAAGGACAAAAAGAACCAAGTGATGGTGGTGGCACACACCTTTAATCCTAGCACTAGGAAAGTTAAATGATAAAGTGAGACAGCTGGGCAGAAAAGGAGATGAGAGGAATTCAGTTTTGCATGAGGTCCCTTTTGGCAGAGAACTCAGAAGTATTGAGTCTGAGGATTTGTGGAGACAGGACCTACCATTTTTGACCTGAGGAGTTGGCTAGGTGAGAAGTGGCTGTGGCTTCTTTCTCTGTCTCTATGATATTTCAGCTTTTCTCCAATATCTGGCTCTGAGTTTTTATTAATAAAACCAAATAGGATGTGTCCAATATCTGGTGCACAACTTTTCAGGCACAAATTTACAAAAAGGCCACTTGCTTGTGGATTCAGCCTCTAGACAGGCAAGAGCAACACATGGCCAGAATCGCTACCTGGCTGGCTAGGTTTTCCTTTGAGAGTTAGCCATAAGCCAGTTCTGCCTTTTAGGCAGTTCCTGCCATACGTGTTTCTTCTTCATGATCAGCTGGGTCATATTTTCAGACAGCAGCTTTCTCTTCTTGGTAGGTTGTGGCTTCCTCAAGGTCACACTAAGTAGCTGCCTCAATTCACAAACAACTGAATCATTATTGACAGCAAACTTGGAGAGTCAATTGGAATTTCTTAAAAAGAGAAATTAGTTTGAGACACAGAGTTTTACCCATATTAAAAAAAATAGGAAACATTAAAATCGAAGAAATTTGGTCTTCTTTTGATAATACTCTAGACAATTTGAAAATGGAAGCATAAAAGGAGAGGATAATTAGTGTGGATAGGATTTTCATAATGGCTATTATAAATATTGTTTGATCATTCTTGTTTTAGTCCTAAAAAGTTGGTTTCAATAAGTGTCAGGTTGGTTGATATGAGATCCAAGATGCAAGTATTAGAAAACAGATCATGGAGATTTTCAAATTCAGACAGAGGAATTTAAAGGAGAACCAATCTCAACATTGCATTATAAGATTACAGAGAAACAGCCTAAGGCTTTCAACAGCCAACTTTAATATAGTCAGTAATCTTACAGGAATTGCCAAGTGATAGAAACTGTGTGAGAGCTGAATGGACTGTGATTCCAATGTTAGATCTAAGGAGATTCAAGGAACCATTAGTCTCATATGACATACACTCACCATTTGTAAAGCAGATGTTAAATTCATGGTCAGCCTGCAGTAGAATTATTTCTAAAGACTGGACATATGTGGTTACAACAGTCTTAGAGGTGGGGCCCCACTTACAATGGAGGACATGATAGAAAGATGAAGCTAAAATTTTAGAATAATGCAATGGGCTAGAGGAATTGAAATTTCTCAAGGCCTTTCCTCTGGCGGCAGCCATCAGGTGAGCCAAGATGAGTGCCTACAAATACATCCAGGAGCTGTGGAGGAAGAAACAGTCAGATGTGATGTACTTTCTTCTGAGGGTCCACTGCTGGCAGTACCTCCAGCTCTCGGTGCTTCACAGGACTCCGTGCCCCACCCGGCCTGATAAAGCTCAGAGGCTGAGATACAAGGCCAAGCAAGCTTATGTCATCTACAGGATTCGTGTCCGCCGTGGTGGCCGCAAATGCCTGGTTCCAAAGGGTGCAACTTACGGCAAGCCTGTCCATCATGGTGTTAACCAGCTCAAGTTTGCCCGAAGCCTTCAGTCTGTTGCTAAGGAGAGAGCTGGATGCCATTGTGGGGCTCTGAGAGTCTTGAACTCTTACTGGGTTGGCAAATATTCCACATATAAATTTTTTGAGGTTATCCTCATTGATCCATTCCATAAAGCTATCAGAAGAAACCCTGACACCCAGTGGATCACCAAGCCAGTCCACAAGCATAGAGAGATGTGTGGGCTGACATTTGCTGGCCACAAGAGTCGGGGCCTTGGAAAGGGCCACAAGTTCCACCACACAATTGGTGACTCTCACCGTGAAGCCTGGAGAAGGTGCAATACTTTGCAGCTCCACTGTTACTGCTAATACACGTAATATTTGTAAAATTCATGCCCAATAAACAATTTAGGACCATCAAAAAAAAAGGAATTTCCCAAGACCAACATTTGAGGAGAGAGAATATACTAATACAGAAAGGCAATCTTGGTATTATGACCAAACCCTGGATTTATGCCAAATGACAGCCTTGAATGCTTGGGATGGAATTTGAAAAAGTAGAAAAGAAAATTGAGTCATTTATAAAACTAATACAAAGGTGAAAAGAAACCTTTATAGATTTCTTATAAAGATTGACTTCAGCAGTAAATAGAATGGTACCAGATTCAGAAGCAAGGCAAATAATAATTGAATCTCTGGCTTTTGAAAATGCTAACTCACAATGCCAATGGATAATTAGGTCCTTAAAAGAAAGATCAGTGCTGGGATCCCCAGCAGATAGGGCTGAGGCAGAGCTGGTCCCACTGGACTGTCCCTGGAGCTGAGCAGGATAGTAAAAGTTGAAAACCTCAAATTCCACCCTGGCCACTGGAGGAAAAACACACACTGAGTTAGGAGTCTTGTTGAAGCAGGATCTCGTTTTTATTGTATCAGGAAAGAACTTACATAGAGTTATGAAAAGAGGGTGGGAGACTTGGGATGGGCAAGGTAGAGTAGGGAATAAGGGCAAATAATATTTTACCATGTTAGCAGCGGCTGGGCAGAGGCAGTCTTAGGTTGGGCTGTGCTGATTTACTCACACAAGGAATTTATGGCCAAAGACAGGTCACCAAACTTGAGTTAGGCTCAGGAAATTACACTGGGCCTCATCAGGCCCAACAGTTCAGCACTCTTTGAGGACTGGATACAATTAATATGGAATCACATAACTATGATGAAAGTTGGGTAGAAGAAGTTATTGCTAAAGAAATCAAAATGTCCAGTGTTACAGCTGTGGAAAACAAGGTTACCTAAAAAGAAACTGTAAACAAGGCATTCCTAGAAACACTAATTTTACTAACAAAAACCCTTACTTACTTCTGGAGTATGCAGGGGGTGTAGCAAAGGCAGACAATGGACCAACAAATGTAAGTCAACAATGGACAGAAAAGGTAACTTTTTACCTTTAGGAAATGCCTCTCTCAGGCTCCTATATCAGATCCAGTTTAGTCTTATCCTGTCATCATGGAGAAAACACCTTCCCAGAGCAATTACAGAACCTAAAGCCTATTCTTAAAAACTATATGGTTCTGGGCAATATAAAAACTATAGAAAAGAGAACAAAATATTTCAGGAAAACCATAAAGCAAGAAATTTGGCAAACTTTTATAAATGAACAAAGACCAAAACCAATATGAAAAAATGACTCTGTCATTGAAGGTCTGGTAGACACACGTGTAGATGTAACAATAATTTTATCTGAATCTTTCAATTTGGCCCCCTAAGTAAATGTTCAGATTTTTGGGACTGGAACATTATACCAGGTAAAATAGAGCATAAAATAGCTCAAATGTAAAGAGCCATAAGAACAGAGAGAAAAATGAAAGTCATATGTGGCTTACATTGCCATGAATTTATGGAGACATGATTTATTACAACAATACAATAGTCAGATTAACATTCCTTTAATCTCAGAAGTAAACAATAAACTAACATATGTTTTTTGGGAAAAATTAGAAGGTATTATAAAAAACAGTCACTGATCATTCAGGTTGTACAAAAATAAGGCACAACAGACCAGTGGCGATCTTTCAAAGGCACCAACATTCCTACTTTTAAAATGGTTAACAGATAAGCCTATGTGGGTTGAGCAATAGCCTTTAACAAAACAGAAATTACAGGCCTTAGAACAGCTGGTACAGAAGCAGTTAAATTCTCAGTATGCTAGAGAATCAACTAGTCCTTGGAATTTTTCTGAATTTGTTATCCAAAAGAAATCCAGGGGGTTGGGGAAAAAAAGAAAAGAAATCCAGGCAATGGAGAATGGGAACAGATCTAATAATGGTTAACAAGGTCATTCAATCAATGTACTCTGTGTAATCTGGGATTCCTTTGCCTTCTCTGTTACCTAAAGAGTGGCCTATCATGGTTATTGACTTAAAAGACTATTTGTTCCCTATACCACTACAAGTACAGGACAAGGAAAAATTTGCCTTTACAATACCAACTTATAATTCTTGGCTTGTAAAGAGATATCAATGGAAGGTTCTCTCACATGGAATTTTAAATAACTCCACTCTGGGCCAATATTTTGTACAACAGACTTTAGAAGTAATATATAAGCAATTTTCACAATATATCATTTACCACTATAGGTGTGTTCCAGACACCACTTGAGTTTGCCACCAAGTGTACCCTCAAGCTTGGCCATATCACAGCATGACCATGCCCCTGCCTATAGAATGTGCTCCTTTGCATGCCCCTAGGTATGGCTGTATACCCACCTTCTCTTTTAAAAAGGAATAAAATGTGGCAGTGGGTCCTTTTTTCTGCTCTCTCTTTCCTTCTTCCTTTCTTTTTTCCTTTCCTTTTTTCTCCCCCTCCCCCCTTCTCCGGATATTCGAACCCCCTAAATGAACTCTGTGTGGCACCTGGCAGTGAATGATTCATGTCTCTCCCCCACACAAAATACTAACAACCTAGTGGACAATACTATATTGGCTGATTCAAATATGGATACTTTAGAAAGAGTGTTTGAAGAAGTAAAAAAAAAAAAAAAATGCCTGCTTGGGGATTACAAATTGCTCCTAAAAAATACAAAGAAGAGATTCTATTAATTATTTAGACTATAAGTTGGCCTACAAAAATTCAGCCCCTCAAAAGGTGCAAATTAAGAGAGATAGATTATAAACTCTTAATGATTTCCAAAGATTGCCAGGAGACATTTACAATATATGGCCAACTATTGAAATAAAAAATCATGAACTGGATAGTTTGTTCAAAACCTTAGATGATGACAAGTACTTACATATTCCAATTATCAGCTGAAGCTGAGAGAGAGCTGTCTTTGATGAAAAAGTAACTATAGAATGCATATGTGGATCATGTGGATCTAAACCTTAATTATATTCTGGCTATTTTACCCTCTAAGCATTCTCCTACAAAAGTTATAATGCAAAGAGAAAATATTATATTGGGATGGATAGTTCTACCACATAAACTGAGTAAGAAATTAAGGATATATATATGGAAAGATTTCTGATTTTATTTTTAAAGAAAAATTTAGATTTCATCAATTGACAGAAATGAAACCAGCAGAAATTGTTGTACCTTTAACTAAAGATGAAATTGACCAATTATGGGTAGAAGGTGAACCTTTTCAAAGAGCTTTCAGCCCTTGTATAGGAGAGATTAACAACAGATATCCACAAAGCAAAAATAATTCAATTTATAAAGGGAACTAATTGAATTTTTCCTCATGTTGTATGGAGAACATCAATTTCTGGAGCCCCTACATTTTATACTGATGCAAACAAATCAGTAAAAGCAGGTTAGAAATCAAAAAATGTAAGTGAAGTGGCTCAAAACCCTTATAATTCAGAATTATATGCTATTATGATGATATTAATAGACTTTAAAGAACCTCTTAACATAGTTACAGACTCTCATTATGCAGATAGAGTAGTTTTACATAACTGCTGACTTTATTCCTGATGAGTCATCAGGAACAGATATTATCTCTTATATATAATACACATCTAATCACATACAGGTCTGTCAGGCCCTCTAGCACAAGATAATGATGAATTATTAAATAAATTATTAATTGATTTTAATTAATCAAAATAATAGCTAATTATAAATTATAGCAATAAATTATTAATAGGAAATATGCTTCAGGTCTCAGAGTTTTATTTTTAAAAAATAACATCATTAGAAAGGTTTAAAAAATATTTCTTCATCACTTGGCAACAAGCCAAATAAACTGTAAGAAGATGTCCTACCTGTTTTTTTATAACCAAATTTTATTACCAACAGGAAGTAATTCTTAGATATACATAAAAATAAAATTTTCCAGATATATTTCATTCTACAGAATTTGGAAAATTAAAATATGTATACTATACAAAAGATGCATTTTCAGGATTTAAATGAGCACCTTCTTCGAGCTCAAAAAAGGTTGATTCTGTAATCACACATTTGCAAGTTATAGGTATCGTGGAAATACCTGTATCAATTAAGACTGATAATGCTCCAGCATATATTTCTAGTAAAATAAAACAGATTTGGGTGGGTGGTTTTTATTTGCTTATTATAATATAAACAATATTACAGATATACCACACAATCCTATAGGGCAAGCAGTCATAGAAAGATCAAATTGAACTGTAAAGGAGATACTAAATAAAGCAAAATGGGTAACTATTGTTAGTATTTCTCTTGTGAAAAGAACTCGCCTGCATGCTGCCAAGGGAGCCATATTAGGTTTATTACGGAGGGGGAGGGGGGAAGGGATGAGAGAGGGAGAGAAAGAGAGTAGGGAGCAGAGAGGAAGAGAAAAAGAGAAAGTCTTCCACGTGGTTGGAGATTTTAAAGGGTAGGCACGTGCGTACGTCAGAGGCTTCAGAGTGAGCCCCTGCAGGTGGGGGCATGGCCACAGTAATGTAACAACCTAGCAACTTTGACCCCCCAAAATAGAATACATAATGCTTTATTAACTTTGTGCTTTCTCGTTGCTAATAATAAAGGAACAACAGCTGCAGAAATACACTGGACTATAGAAAAAAATAACTGAACCTGTTTACTTCAAAGATGTACTGACCTTAGAATGGAAGCCAGGCTATGTGCTACACTGGGACAGGGGCTTCACTTTTGTTTCCAGAGGTCAAGAAAAGCCATAGATATCATCAAAATTAATAAAGATTCGATTTGAACAGGAGAAACATCTTGATAAAGAGAAATAATGGCTCATCCATCAATGTGACAATTCTGTAAGTTGTAAGGAAATGTCTTCAAACAAGAATCAGGTCAGGATTTTGTGTTTCTCTCTATAGAAAACTAGAAATACCCATTTTTAAGAAGTCAAAAGACATTGGACATCTAGACATCTAAAACAGAAAGAAGGTTATCCAGAAAAAAATTTACAAGCAAAGAAAATCAGGCCTATTGGTACCAATATACACTACAGGGTGAAATCTCACTGCCTAACATCTATATCTCTTCACTTCTAAGAAAAGTTGAAGTCCCAGTTCAATTGAAAATTAAAGCTGGCTTTGGACTTGGAGTGTAGCTCTCTCCTTTAAACTCAAGCATACTTGTTAAATAAAATGCTAAATCTATTATATTAGAAGAGCCGCCTGATATGAGACAGAAGAAAAACCAAAATTAAGGGACTATTCGACTGCTACTAATCCCATTTTTTTGTTTTATTTTGACCATTAAATATTTTTTCTCAATGTATACATTTTATATAAAAATTTATAAAAATAATGCATACATATTAAACCTTTTTTCATGATATTGATGAAGCATATAAAGTAGTAACTAATTGTAAACAAAAGGCTTTATCTAGTTTCCTGTACATTATTTGGGGTTTGAATCTTATCAGTTTTCTGCAGTTATCTATAGTGATGCCTAATTGCAACCTGTGAAGTCTCCAAAGGGAAGATGTGGCCCTGCAATGATGATTCACATGGACTATGACAATGCCGCTAGGCTGACAAACACCAGCTAAAGATCAGCTTTGGACTACAAACTGCTCAGAACAATTTTAAGGTGGCTAGCTGAGATAAACCAGCCTGAATGACTACTCTAGCCAGGACCTGAGACAACCCCTGCAATTTCCCATTATGCAGAGACTGGACAACAAATGATACAGCAACCTCCCCCCAAACTTGACAATTAACCAATATTTTTCTTTTCAGGATCCCCTAAAATGTTGCTACCCTAGACAGCAGGAAATAAATTTAAGAACAAAACACCCACATTACCAAGAGGTGATGTGAGTGGATTTGGTCTTTAAATGGGTTATTGATAATTGTCATTATTTAGGATGATTGGTTACAAATTGTTATTGGTAATAGGGAAAAAGCTAAACAAGGGAGATTAGATTCAGGGATCTTGTTTTTAAAAAGAAAAAAAGAAATATATATATATATATGATAGTATAAAAGAGTAGATTATTGAATCTACTTTTAAAAAGCAACTACTAGTTTTAAATAATTTACATTAAATTGGATTTTTGTATATGTATACAAAGTATGTATACAATATGTAAAATAATACAATAAATTATGTATTGATTAAAACTGAGAATAATATTGTTACTGTACATATATTTGTACATATTGTTCCACTGTTGTACCTATAGAGCTCATCTAACAATATAGTTCAAATTGCTAGTCCTTGAATATTATTATTACCAATTAGTTATGATACAAAGAAGTACAACTTAGTAGTTAGTCTATTGCATGAATTCTATTTGGTATTAGAATAAAAACTTGGAGCCAGATATTAAGGAAAACTTGAAATATCAGAGAGACAGAGAAACAAACCACAGCTACTCTCACCCAGTCAGTTCTTCAGCCTGTCTCTACAAATTCTCCACCCGACTGGCATGCAGGAGAAAGCTTCTGGGTTCTCCTGCCTAATCTTTCTTCCCCTGCCTCTCAGCCTCAGCTATCTCAATCCCTAGTTCAACTTTCTTAGTGCTCGGATTAACGTGTGTGCCACCACTGATCAGCTTTATTTGACCTTGAACTCACAGAAATCCTCCAGAATGCTGGGATTAAAGGTGTAGGTTACCAATCCCTGACCTTCTTGGCTTGGCTCTGTCCTCTGATATTTCAGACTATTTTTATTAAATATATAATATATTACCACATATCTTCTTTTGTCAAAAATAAAAAGATAACTAATATAAGAACAATTACATATAATAGGTACAAGTATATACAAAATATTTAAGCAATAATTACATTACTAATGTCCAGTCCATTTTACAATTGACAAATTAAAAGAAAATATTCCATTATTTATTCTATTTTGATGAGTCCAAAGCATTGTACCTAATTCACTTTCTATCAAACTTGTATTACCAACTGAACATTATCTTTTGATGTTTTTCAAACTTATATACTTTATATGTCTTAGTGAGTTTCTTTTCTGAAACTATAACTAGAAAAACTATAAATATAACTATCTAATCTTCAACTCCCTCAGAGAATCAAGAAAAATAATATTAACTAAGTAAACAGGATGTGCAAGCAAACAACTTTTAAAAAATTGTGAGAAATGACAGAAACAGCTGGCTGCCTGGACCATCACCCAAGGTTCCTCTGCAGCATTGGTTCATCCATCTTTGGCCTACAGGACTAGCATCTCTGACAGACTTATCTGTGAAGCATGATAATCTTAAACACCTTCCTACATTGTCCTCGCAAGCTTCAGCAACCAACCCTTTCTTTTGTATTCTGTTTATCCATTTTGAACATCATTCTGTCAGCAGTCTAGGCAAGAGCACTTTCTTGCCCAGTGGCTAACTTTTACCACAAAGGAAGTGAACTCATATGGTGTTTCTTTGATATCTATCATCTTCTCTATAGTAGATTGGTGCTACCAGGAGCAGACATGTCTCATTGTTGTAAAAATAAAAGAACCTGTTATTAAGATATTTTAAATGCCATAATCTGCAGATCTCTGAAGTGTCTGAAGACATCCTGTCTATCTAAAATATATCTCTCAATATATTTTGACCTTGAAAATATATCTAATATAGTCACATATAGACTGTAAGTTTGATTATAATGACTAACTACTAACTTATGTTTCTTTGTAACCTAAGAAATTTGTATTACATTCTTAGATGAGCTGCACAGGTGCAATACCTTGAACAATAATAGAAATATATGTACAATAATAAAATTAATCTTTGTATCAATATGCATATATACAATTTGTATATAACATACAAAAATCCATTCCTATTTAAATCATTTAAAACTAGTGGTTGCTTTTTACAAATAGATTCAATAATCTACTCATATATCCTATCATATCTGTATCCCCCTTTTTATTTTTCTTTCCTTTTTTCAAACAAGAACCCTGAATCTAATCTCTTTCTTTAGCTTTTTTTCTTAACCATTACATTTTTGGCCTGAAGAGTTGGCTAAGTGAGAAGTGGCTGTGGCTTGTTTTTCTTACTTTCTGATATTTCAGTTTTCCTCAATATCCTGCTCTGCATTTTTATTAATCAGACCAAATAGAATTAATGCAATATAGACTTTTTACATTACATCCACAAATGGTTTCCAAAGGCTAGATGGTCATAGTTATCACAGAAAAAAAAACAAAACAAAACAAAACAAAAAACACTCTTGGTACCAGTTCACCCTTTCATATCACAGTGACATTATGGAAACAACTTAGAGAAGACAGCTTTAGTTTAGTTCAGACCATCATGAGGGGCAGGGTGTGGCGGAGTTTATATTGGTAGGAATAGGTAGTGGTGGCTCCTCACATCACACTGGGCTGACAGAAGCCAGAACTAGGAGCTGGCAAAAGGTCTTCTAAAAGCTTTTTATCCCCTCCCCAAAATAACGCCACAAGCTAAGAAAAAAATATACAAAACATGAACTGACAGGGACATTTCCAGCAGAAACCACAGAATAGAAGGAAGTCTCCTCCCAAACTTACCACAAGGCAGTGTCCACTTCCCAGGAGGAGCCCTTCCTTCTCTGCATGTGATAGCCTGGAGAAGTTTGAGGCTTTGCACCCAAAAGCAAAGGCAACGGGGCAAAACTTTCCTAAGAGGGACTTTGGGTTCTCTCCATGGCACCAGTCCCTGGAAAGATGGGAGAGCATTTAGTTTATCTTGAGGCAGCCGGACTTCAATGTTAGGAAAAATCAGTGTAATATGAAGTTTCTGGCCCAGACTAACCCCAAGATCTGAATCAGCAGTCTCCAAGTCCCAAAGAAACACACAGAAGCTTACATTCATTTCATGCAGATTGGCCTAAGGCTCAGGCATATAACTTGCTAACTCTTAACTCTTAAACTAGCCCATGATTAGCCAAGTGGCTTACTGTCTTTGCTCAGAGCAGCATCCTGGTCTTCTTTCCTCTGTGTCTGTTGGCCTCTCTGCCTATTTCTCTTCCCAGATTTTTCTTAGTCTGGTAATCTCACCCACACTTCCTGTCTGCCTTCTGGCCAATCAGTCTTTTATTAAACCAATAGGAAGGACAAATATTTACAATGTAACAGAACATAGTCTCACAGTGAGATAGAGTTCTGCAGATTTACAGTGGCCTTTGTTGACTAACTATGCAGTAGAAACCTCACTAGAGGCCTGCTTGGAGAAGATGCGGTCTCAAACAGCATTCAGAGTTTAGTCCCAGGTCTAGGTTCATCTAAGATGGGTTCAGTGTGTAAGGTAGAGACTGTAAGAGCCATGCTTTCCCACTCCTACTCCAGGCCTCTCTAGCCTCTGAGCTCCAAGAAGAGCTGTTGTGTCTGTGGTGTGGGCTTGGAAGCCCTGCCAGGTAACAGGAGTGAGGGCGTGGGCAGGGTGAGGAAGCTAGCAGACAGAAAGCACACCCGCTATAGCCCATGAGGAAAGCCCAGCAAAAGGACCATGTCAAGAGGGCTTGGGTAGCTTGGACTTGTGACACAGAGCAGGGTGGGCCCCCAGTGGAAGGCCAGCCACGCGGATAAACTGAGGAAACTCCTGGTTGACTGCAAGCCCCTTCCTCAATGGAAACGGGATTTTAAATGGGAGTCTGAGGCTCAGAAGGCAAAACAAAGCTATTCTACCAAATAAATGATCTGCATTAAAGCAGCCAGACAAGTGATGAATTAAACATCAGGCCTGAGTAAAGGAAAAAATGCTGGATTTATAATTGCTAGAAGCATAAGGCAGCCTAAGAGAGGCTGGGGCTCCATCAGGGACCTGGTATCCCCACAGAGCTTCAGGCCCACCCAGAGGAGGGTGAAGAGACTGGATGGAATCTTTGAGAAAAGGGAGTGTAAAGAAGGAAGAGAGGTACCTGCTCTGTGTGGCCTTGGTTTAGTTGCTTGGTATCTCTGAGTTCCTTTGGTGGGGCTGGTAGACTGGCGTCTTCTCTCCTGATTCTTGGTAAGACTAAAGAAGGTGAGGAATAATCCAGAGTTTGTCAGTGTGACTGAGTGCTGCTCTGGCTGACTCTGCACCTCCATGTAAAGTGCTCCTGGCTTCTCTAGGCGTTTAGAGGAGGAAGAAGGAAGTAAGGGAGGAAAGCCAGACAGGACAGCAGGCTGCACTCCAGCAGCGGCAGCGGAGGGTGGGTGTCCGATCCTCAGGGGTAAAGGGAGCTGCGGAGGTGGCTCAGTCCTTAAGGAGATGCTGCTCCAACCTGAAGACCTGAGATCAATCCTCAGCACCCCTGTAAGAAAAGTGGGGGTGGTGATCCACACTTGACCTTTTTGTTGTTGTTTATTAATCTTTTCATGCCAACCACACTTCCCCTCGCTCCTTCACTCCTGTCCCTTCCCCCACCTCTCATCCACCCCTTCATACTCCTCCTTCAGAAAGGGGCAGGCCTCCCATGGGAGTCCACGGAGCATGGCATATCAAGGTGAGGCAGGACCACGAGGAATCTCTGCATGGGAATTAGGTTCCCAAAAGTCAGCTCATGCCCCACTTCCTGACCCCACAAACAGACCAAGCTACACAACTGTCACCCCCATGAAGAGAGCCTAAGTCGGTCCCATGAAGCCTCCATAGCGGTCGATCCAGAGTCCATAAGCTCCCGCAGCTCAGGTCAGCTGGCTCTGTGGGTTCCCCCATTACGACCTTGACCCCCCTGGCTCATACAATCCCTCCTTCCTCTCTTCAACAGGACTCCCGGAGCTCTGCATCTGCTTCCATCAGTCACTAATGAAGGGTCTTTGATGACTATTAGGGTGGTCACCAATATGATTACAGGAGATGGCTAGTTAAGGCACCTTCTCCACTATTGCTAGGAGTCTGAGCTGGGGTCATCCTCATGGATTTCTGGCAGTTTCTCAGGCACCAGGTCTTTCTCCAGCCCCAAAATGCCTCCCATCAAGATATCTCTTTCATTAGCCTCTCCCCCCATTCCACCCCAACCTGCCCAACCCAATCTCTCATGTTCTCCCTCCATACCATGCTCCCCGCCCCCAGTTTACCCAGGAGATCTCATCGTTTCCCCTTCCCAGGGAAATCCATGTGTTCCTCTTTGGGTCTTCTCTGTTACCTAGCCTCTCTGGGGCTGTGGACTGTAGCCTGGTTATCCTTTACTTTATGTCTAATATCTACTTATGAGTGAGTACATTTCATGTTTGTCTTTCTGGGTCTGCGATACTCACTCAGAATGATTTTTTTTCTAGTTTGATTCATTTGCCTGCAAATTTCATGATGCCATTGTTTTTTTACAGCTGAGCAGTACTCCATTATGTATATGTACCACATTTTTGTTTATCCATTCATCAGTTGAGGGACATCCAGGTTGTTTCCAGGTTTTGGCTACTACAAATAATGCTGCTATGAGCATAGTTGAGCAGGTGTCCTTGCGGTATGATTGAGCATCCTGTAATATCACCATCTTGTGATGGGGGAGTGAGAAACAGGTGAATCCTGGGCCTTGTTGGTGAATCAGTCTAGCTGAATCAGTGAATTCCAGGCCTGGGAGAGAACATGTCTCTAAAACAAAAACAAAACACAAAGAAGAGATCAAGAGGATGCATGCACACCTGTACCCCCAAACACACATGCACACCCAGGTTTGCTTATTTGAGAATTAGCATATGAGCTCTAGCCAGTCTAGTAACTCCAGTGTTTTTATCTTTGAAATCACCATGGCAACAGGGACTCCCCTCCTAATAAATACAAGTCAAGCTCTGTTCCTGATGTTGCCTGGCACCTGCCTGCGGTTGCTAGCTTTCTTAAGTCTCCAGTACCACACATATCATCAGAGAGTCTGGAACAGAAGCCAGGGGCTGGCTTTAGCGGAATCCCCAAGGGAGCTTGTTAAAATGCAGATTCTCAACCTCAGTGCTGCGGGCCTGAATTCTGTGTTTTCATCAGTACTCAGGGGATGATGGGGCTGTGGTCTTGGACTACATGTTGCCTAGGGAAAGGTCTCGGGATGGTGCTGATTATTCAATACATCAATACATCACAGAATCCCTCTGTGGCATCTGCCACCTCCAGCCCAGATGCTCAGCTATTTCTGGAGAGTCTTAGGTCAGCAGGTCCCTCCCTGCCTTCCCCTCCACCACCACCACCCATCCCCACAGAGCAGCTGCTGAGGCCCAGAGACCATGCATGTATGAGAGGGATGAACCTTGATTTTAACTGACAGGGCTTTATCAGCTCACAGAAAAAATGCAGAAAGGCACGGGTGACCTGTCTTGCTGGGATTTCCCTGATGTATTAGAAATGATATGGAAATCCATCCCTTAGAGTCTCAGCAGCTGAGGTGTGGAGAAGGCTTCTGGGAGGAAAAGGGCAGGAGGATGTGGGCAGGTATGGTCATGGGTAGCTATGCTGGACACCCCAGCTCCTGGCAGTCCCCTCGGAGGAGGGGCCCTGGGGCAGCCTGCTTTCCTGAGCCTGATTTCCGGGGCAGCCTGTGAAATATTCATATAGATAGGGTGCACATCAAAAGCTGTCCATTTCTGACTGCCACGTGGAGGGAGTGAATCGCAGAAAAAGCCTAATTCCATTCTTTTAAAAGGTACAATTGTCTATATTTGCAAACTCCTGGGAAGGTTATAAAATCTCCCTCACACTGTTAGCAGCAGTTATATCAGGGAGAGAGAAGTGGGATGGGAAATTTTTTCCCCTTTTTAGTAAATTTCTGTATTGTTTGAGTTTGAAAATAATGAGCATATATTACTCTGGTAATGGGAAAATGTCATTTTTAGAAAATCTATATTTGAAAGTGACAAGTGCCAGCCCAATAGATCTGAGTGGGCTGCAGGGGCTTCAGCGCTGCCATCCCTTCATGCCAACCTAGGCCATAGGGTCCAGAGTCCAGGGTACGGGTGACAGCTGGCATTTGTTGCTTACTGCTGTGTGACCCAGGCCATCCATCCTGCTGGGATGTCCCTGGCACAGGCTGGGGAAGTAGCTCAGTTGATAGAGTGTCTCCTGTGCTAATGTGAGGGCCTGAGTTTGAACCCCATCACCGGAGGAGCCAGTGCATGCTGTGGTCCCAGCACTAGGGAGGCAGAGTCAGGATCCCTGACTCTGGGTTTGCTCATCAGCCAGTCTAGCTGAACTAGTGGGCTTTAGACTCAGTGGGAGGCCCTGTCTTAAAAGCTTGAGAGGAGAAGATCTAAGGAAGATGCACCCATATGTATGTACATATGCACATAGAAAGAAGCAAGTGATACAAACATATGCAGATCTGCTGCTCTCTGAAGTGGTAATGGCCCGAATGACAGGTCAGTGGGCAGCTGGAGAATGGAGTGAGTGGGCTAAAGGATGCCCCGGCCCCCTGCCAACCTTCTTAGGCGGACTCTAAAGCTCTCCTTGGACTTCCTCAGACTGACAAAGGAGACATTGTCAGCCCTGACTGAGACACAGTTCTGAATATTGCCCATTCTAATCTGAAAGCTGCAATCCCTAAACCCACACTTCTCCTTATTCTGTTCCTTTCTCCAGTGCCCTTTCTTTCCTCAGCTTCCCACTTCCTACTCACTCTTCATGAAACTTCTAGAACACTGCTAGACTCCTAATGACTGTAGGTCAGGTACCCCCTTAGCAGGGGCACCTTCCACGCTTGTTCCCTTTTGACACAGATAGGAAGGGGGAGGCTCATTTCCTCTTCACCAGCACCTGGAACATATTCCATTTGTTTGAGACAAAGTCTTATGTAGCTCAGGCTAGACTCCAACCTTTTGTAGCTGAAGATGACCTTGAATTTCTCAGCCTCCTGCCTCTTCCCCTTGAATGCTGGGATTACAGATGTGGTCTCCCACTTCAGGCTTATGTAGTGCTTGGATGGACCCCAGGCTCTGTGCATGCTAGGCAAGCGCTACGAATGTAGGTATGTGTCTAGGATCCTGCACATATATTTTCATCTACCATATGGCTAGTCACCCTAGAACTTTGCTTGACTCCTTTCTGTCTACATTAAAAAAAGGTGGCAGCGAGGTCCAAGCACCCTCTAGTGACCAGGTATAGGGTGACAGCAGCAGCATCCCAGGAACAAGCCATGAGTGTGTTGGGAGCATATGAGCTGTTAATGAGCTTTGGTGTGGATGTCTGAGAAACTGGAGAAAACTCCAAACTATCTCCTTTGAGAGGAAGCATAGCTGTGCAGGGCTGTGTCCTGCAGTGGGGACCCCCGTCTCCAGGGCTGGAGAACAGAGGCGGGGTCCCAGAGGGCAGGGTTACTAGTGGGTCCTGCTGGAGTCCTCCTGCTCACTTGGAGAGGCCCTGAGCAATGGAGACTTGCCCTGATCCCCACATACACTCTACTCTGTCCCTCCGCCAGGGTCAGGTGATGTGTAAAATTTTGAGATGCTGATGAGAAACCTTGTCATGGCCTCAGTACTCTCTGGGGTGCACACATTTGTTGCAAGCATCAGTATCAGGCCATCTCTATCCACACAGTCCTTCCTGAAGGCCACCAGGGGGAAGGACCAGCTACAAACAGAGAGGGAGGACATTCAGTCCCAGGCAGGTGCATAGGGACCTGCAGCTCAGTAAGCATCCCCACAGGTCACTGAGTAAGGTGACCCTGTAACATTCCTGTACCTTCTCGATGATCTCATCCCTTCTTTTTCCTCAGAACAGCAGGAAGTCCCTGTGTGCCTCTACTTCCCTTCCATCTCAGGAGACAGAAAGCTTGGGTCTCCTCCTTCCTGGTAACCTATGGACAGAGCCCACCCTCTGCTTCCTTACCTCTCCTATTGCCCATAAGCCCAGCCTCTCCCACTCCCTCTGGGGACCAAATGTAGGAAATAAACCAAGGGAACTTTCATGTGGAGGGTGGCATTGGACTGGGTTGGCTCCCTAGCCTTCCCTGACACTTCTAGTCCTCTAGCTATGCTAGAACTTTCTCTCACGTTTTTGTGGGGAAGCTGGGGGTTAAAGCATACAGGAAATAACAGCAGCACCAAATTCTGAAGCTTGGCTCTTTCCATGTGAGGTGAAATGAGCCCTCAAACCACAGAAGGCACCTAGTCTTACATTTATTTTAAAACCTTTTGAAGGAGCTGGGGATCAAAAGCATGTACTGCTCTCAAAAAAGATCCACATTTGATTCTCAGCACTCACATCAGGTGGTTCCTGAGGAATTCCAGCCACTAACGTGTGTGTGTGTGTGTGTGTGTGTGTGTGTGTGTGTGTGTGTGTGAATTTTTTAAAAAGTTTACCAAGCAGGCAGAACCATGATCTATCTTCTTGTCTTTGCACATGTCCAGGGTCACACATTCTTTAGTCATTTTGTGCTTGGCCTTTGATGACACTAAGGAAGGTCCAGAGCTCCAGTGAAGCCCTTTCAACCAGAGCTTACTTCGTAGAGTCTAGCTTAAATCTTTCGTGATGCAATGTAAACCCATATGCTCTAGTTCTATCCCGCTCCCTAAACTAGAGGCCTGTGAATGCCCCTGTGTCCTTCTGCCCACTTGACTCCCACATCCCCTGGGATTTTCCTATACCTTCTATTTTTTTTAAATTATTATCATTTTTTTTATTTCCTGGCTCCCTTCCAGAACCTCCAAATCCTCCTTAAATGTGACTGCTAAAATTAGCTTCCAGGAGCCAGCCAAGTGCTCATGGGATGCCCAAACCTGCCTTGCATGACTGGTATTCTCCTTTCTGGGTCCCAGCCCAGCCCAGAACATGCTAGCCTGTCCCTTATTATCCTGGGTCCCCCGGGTCTTCCCCCTTTCTGGATGTGAGAGGCCTTGATTTAACTTCCAGAAGCTTTGCCTTGTGTTCTAAACAATTGATTTTTCTTCTGATGTCTCAGGACAAGCTAGACTAAGATGCTCTGATCTGGCCTCAGGTTACTCACCTGTTTTTTTATCTACTGGGCCAGTAGATGTTTGCCTTCTTTTCTCCCTCTGGACCAGCTGGGATGATACCATGAAGGCAGCCCTGATCTTCCATGAAGGTCTTAGACCCAAGCAGGAAAGTGGACACCAAAGCAAAAGGCCTGTGTGAGAACAAGAGTGGCCTTTGTGATGCCTGGAGAAATACCTGTAGCCCATAGCAACTGTATGTGGGTAGTGCAGGTTGGCTGTGCTGAGCTTAAATAACTTTCGGGGGTTGGGGGTCAATTAGAAGAGTGTGTGCCTAGCATGCAGAATGCTCAAGAGTCTATCCCCAGCTCTACGTAAACCAGGTGTGGTGGTACATGCCAATAATCCCAGCACTCTTGAGGTAAAGCCACAGGGTTCAAGGTCATCTTTAGCTAACTAGCCTACCTAATAAATATGAGGTCAGCTTCATCTATATGAGATTATTTTTCAAAAACATGGCTTCATCTAGAATCAAATAGAAAGGACAGCTTGATCCCAGCTTTCCTCAGTGCCCTCTCCATCACATCAGGACAAGCTTTCCCAGCAGTCCTCTGAGGCAGCTGATCAAACAGACGGAGCTGAGACTTCAGAAGAGCGTTCATAGGAGCCTCCTACAGCCCAGCCCTGCAACCCGGAAACTTGTGGGCAAGGCTTTGGTGCAGACAGGCTCTGCAGCACCCCACAAATCACCCAAGAAGGATGCAGCACCCCACAAATCACCCAGGAAGGAAGGCGGCCTCTCCCTAGTGTGACAGGAGCCTGCTGCTATCCATCCAAGCCAGGCTACTGACTCCTGAGCTGGCATGCGTGCTCAGAGCACCCAACACAAGCAGACAAGCAGTCCTCTGTATGCAGAAGAACAGCTCCAATGCGGGGGGAATAAATAAAGTCAGAAACCATAAATAAACCGGCTGGCATCACACTGGGTGAACAAGCGGCCCCTGGGGAGCTGGGCTCTACTTCAACAGAGGTGATTAAATTCCAACCCAGCCAATTCTCCTGCAGAGGCAGGGCCCAGACTTTGGGCTTCTGGATTGGGACTGCCTGTAGAGGAAGGATCAAAGTGTCAAACTTTAAAGACCTATGGGCTAGGGCCCAACCCTGGGAAATGAAGACTATCTAGGTTAGTATTTTAAATAACAGGCTGGCCAATAAGGTCCCTGCGGGCATGTAGGCCTTTGACTTAGAAGGCTGGGCAAGGTGTCCTTCCTGAATGAGCAGAGCCCAGGCCCCTGTTTACCAGCTCCATGACCAGATGCTAAGAAACAAAGGAGGACTTAAGAGTGAGTGTGTGTGTGCACGTGTGTAAGAGTATGTGCGTGTGCATGTGTGTGAGGGTATATGTGTCCATATGTGTGCGCAAGGGTATGTGTGTGCCTGTGTGTGTGTGCTTGTGTGTATGTATATGCATGTCTTTGTGAGAGCATATGTGTGTGTATGTGTGTGTATGTGTATGTGTGTGCATGTCTTTGTGAGTGTGAGTGTGTATGCATATGTGTGAGTGTGTTAATCCTTGAAAGCCATGGTAGGCATGTGGCAATCAGAGGATGACTTACAGGAACGTGTTTTCTCCTTATACATGCAGGTCCCAGGGACTGAGCTCAGGATGCCTGCTTTGGGAGCATTATGCTCTGAGCCATCTCACTAGCCCCAGTCAGGGGGTCTGACAGTACGAGTGGAGATATGGCTTCCCCACTTGAATAAAATGGTGCCACGCCTACCAAAGCACCAAAGAAATCAAGATGATTAACAGAACACCCTGCCTCTGAAGTCCCTGCCCAAAGACAACTTGGCTCACACAGCTTCTCTCTCTCTCTCTTCCTCCCCCTCCCTCCCTCCCTCCCTCCCTCCTTCTCTCCCTTCCCCTCTCTCTCAGAAGCTCATATGCTTAAGTCTTTTAAAAAACAATTTAGGGGTGAGAGGGGGAAGGGAACTTGAACAAGGATATACACGGATAAAAAATATGACTTTATTCATAATAAAAAAAGAAAAAAAATAATACAAATTGAATTAAAGACATTTCTAGGCAATATAAAGCTTTACTGAGTTAACTCTGCAGTTTCCTTCAATTCTTCTTTAAGACAAAATGGTTGCAATGTACACAGATAAGACCGTGTGTGCATGGAGACTGGAGGTCTGGTGCTTTCCCTGCTCTTATTTATTTATTTATTTATTTATTTATTTATCTATACTTTTGGGGGGGGTGTGCATGTGTGTGTGGCTCTGCATGTCCATGTATATGCATAAAGGCCAGAGGAAGACAACATGGCCATCCCACTCTATGACACTCATGCTCCACTTTGTCTAGAATGTATGGGCCCTAGAGGCTTCTAAGGGCCTGGAGACCAGCCTGGCCTCAGCCAGTTCAAACTAGTGATAACTGGTACCTTAAGACACGTGTTCCTAGCATTTCCTCATAAGCCAACCTGGGGTCTGCCTGGGGCCTTGACAACAAGGGCAGAGTCCTGACACAAGGTGACCTAGACCAGCAGAGACCACCTAGACCAGCAGAGACCACCTAGACCAGCAGAGACCACCTCGTCACAGTCACAGAATCCAGCACATCAAATCCCTTTCCCCTGGCTGGGTGAGGGGTATTTAAGGCTTTCCCCTCCCTCAGTGAAACTGGACTTGCTTGTCTCCGCTAATTTCCAGAGACTGTGGTTGCTCTCAGAGCATCCTAAACCCCTCCCCCAGGGGAACTAGTAGAGCCCTGAGCATAGAACAACCTCAACATCTGACCCTCAACCAGGCATCTCAACACTCTAGACCAATGGGTGGCTAGCAAGCATCCTTCTGTCTTTGTACCCACATGGCTGGCTAGCCATGAGTGTGCATATACTCCATTTTTTTATATGGGTTCTGGTGATTCAGCTCACAGCAAGTATTCCTTCCTCCAAGCCGTCTCTCCAGATGTCCACCTAATTTTTTTTAAAGACTGTCTCTAACTGAACCTGGAGCTTGCCCCATTCAGTGAGAGTGACTGGCCATCCAGCCCCTGGGATCCTTCCATCTCCACTCTCCCAGCCTGGGATCACACATGGATACACCCGGGCACATACACACAGACACGGGCACCCTGCCTTTCGACACAAGATCTGAACTCAGGCCCCCAAGTTTGCAGAGCAAGTATCTCACAAGTGGAACCCCCTCCTTAGCCCCAAACCACATCTCGATGATCCACAGCTTCCATGCTTTGTCCTACTTAGACATGAAGACCTCACATCCCAAAGACAGCTTGCCATGGCCAAATGGGAGTCAGCCTGGAGTGAGCTACTCATTGCTTCCTGTGGGAAGCAGAGGTGGTGTACAACAGTGATTGTCATCGAGGCTAAGTCAGTCTGTAGGCGCAGCGCTTCTTTCCACAGCTCCTAGCAGGATGTGGCTGGCTGGGCACAGCCTAGACTTGGTGGGAATGCTGGAGAGCAAAGTATGTCTTCAAAGAGGATGTATTAGTCAAGGCAGCAGCCGTCTTTGAATTCTTTGAGACTCACTCAATAACAAATGAGTCATTCTTACTGGAAGCATCCTGACAAGAAGGCGGTGGGAAGAATTAAAAGTTGGTAAGGGGGCTCACTGGGTGGACAAATTTGAAGCTAAGTCTGAAAACCTGTGTTTGATTCCCCAGGACTCACATATCAGAAGAATCAACTCTCACTGCAGAGGAATCCTTGCCCCCAACCTCCCCCACCCCCCACAGGCACAGATTTTTAAAAACTGAAAAGCAATGGTGGGTCTGCATGTCTTTTTCTCTGTGGAACCTTGTCCGCATCCTGCACATGTTTCATAGGGTGGATCTTTCCTTCATTCATTTATTCACTTGCACTAAGCCCAAGAACACACAAGTTCTGGGGGGTGGGGAGAGCAGCCAGAACTTGGTTGATATTCCCAACATTACCAAGCTTAGACTCCGTGGTCCTGAAGAAACAAAAGCCTCTGAAGGCACTCGTGACTTTGTCATTTGCCCCAAAAGCCCAGAAGGCTGTGGGTGAAGAGGAACCACCCAAGGGAGGGAGGGAGGGTCCCTGCAGACTCCGGACTTGTCCCTGGGGCCAGCTAAGTAGAAGCAAGAGCCACAAGCCAGGATGTTGAGGTTTAAGGTCAGGAGTCATCATGGCCTTTCCTTGAGCAGGCCTGACCTTTCATTAAAAGAAGTGTCCCTACAAACGGCTTTACTGATCCTGGGGGCAGGGGGGTAAAGCAATGCTCACCATCCATAATTAATGAGCCCATTTCCTGTGCAAATCAGGTGGGAGTTGGAACCGATTTGCCTGCCAAGGGCACCAAAGCTGAGCTCATTTGTTCAAAAATCTGTCTAGTCAGGGTCTGTTGATGCAGTTCTGTCTCTTGAGAGCAGAGTCTAGGAAGTCAGGAGCGATCTCTACAATGAGGGCATGTGTTATGTGTGTGCATTCCTGGGCTCATTTATACAAGTATATGCATAGTCATTTGAGGGGAAAAAAATGGGGATATAGATGTCTTGCTCCAGAGTGGGAGACCCCAATTACTTCAGTCATGCCTGAGACCTTCCTGTGGGGGGAGATGGCTCAGTCAGTAATGTGAAGATCTTAGAACAGTCCTTAGCACCCATATAAAAATAGATGGGTACAATGTGCTGTGATCCCCAGGGCTTAGACAACAATAGGTAAAAACCCAGAGGATCCATCCCTGAGGTTTGTTGGCCAGTCAGTTTAGCTGAATCAGAGCAACAGACTCAGTGAGGAACTCTCTTAAATAGTGAGGAAGACACACAACACTAACCTCTAGACTCCATGCACATTCACAGCATGTGCACCCACTCACATACACTCAGAGGCATGGGTGATGTGGGATGACTTTATGTATGTTTGAACATCATTCGGTAATAAGGAACTGTCTTGGCCTATGGCAGGCATCTTCACAGTAGGTTCGGAAATCAGAGCATAGGTCGGGGAAGGAAGGTGGAATCAAAGGAGATGCCATCCAGCCACCCAAGAATCAACATGTAAAGTAACACAAATAAGTCACGGGCCATGTGGGAAGACAAGTAAATGGAAATGGGTTGAATTAAGATGAAAAAACTAGCTGGTAATATGCCTAAGCCATAGGCCAATCAGCATGAAATTAATATAAGCTTTTGTGTAATTATTTGGGGCTAGTCGGTTTGGGACTTAAGGTCTGAGGTCTGGACCACCAGCCCGATGGACCAGAAACCACATTCTATACATGAGTACATACATGAATACAAAAAACGTTAGCTCTTCTCCCCTGGCCCACCTGGGGCCCACTGCTGGCCCTGACCAGCCCCACCCCACCCAGTGAATCAGCAGTGAAGTTCTGCTCCTTTCTCAATATCAACTAGTAGCTCATTCTTTCTAAGGTCACTACTTGCTGGGTTCTCCTATGGTAAGGCCACAAGAGAATCATTGTCATCCACTCTATCACTGGGACCTTCCAGAAGAGCCCTCTTGGAAAGGAAAGGACACCAGCAGAAAAGCACAGTGAGCTCTGAAGCCTGCACCTCTGTTCCCACGGTCACCTCCCATCTCACAGACATCACTGCTGCCACCATTCAGCAGGCTCCAGGAACATTGTGGCTCTGCTGAAGAGAAATCATTCCCCAGGCTGAAGCTGTTGGAAGGGGCTCTGTTGGAAAGAAGACAGTGGGAAAGAAGTCATCCTTTTACCCCACCCCTGCCCTGCTGGTTCCCCAGGGCACCATATCCTTCCCAGAACCAGGTCCCCCTGCCTGGAAAACTGCCCTCTTGTGGTCAAATCCAGTAAGACAGAACTCATAGATTCCTGCTGCTTCCTGCAGTCAGCGTTCAGAACATAAGGAGAGTCTCATGCAGCCCAGGCTGGTCTCAAACACCCTACAGAGCTGAGGGTGGCTCTGAACTGCTAACTTCCCAGGCTCTGCATTTCAAGTACTAGAATTACAAAAAATATGCAGCCATCATGCCCAGTTTATATGGGGCTAAACAGAGCCCAGGGCTTATAGAATGTTAGACAATTTCTCTAACAGGTGAGCCATATCTCAATGAGATTTTTATCCTTTCGTCATGAAGGGGAGGCCCTACCAGGAACCAATACCTGCAAATATAACACAAAAGCTTAAGTTAGCTCCAAAAAGAAATTAAAAGAGGAATGGTGTCCCCTGTCCTGGAGATATGCCCACTTCCTGCTCGGTCTCCAGATGGCCAGGCTGCTATATCACTTAGACACCAGTCTCATTTTGGACTTAAGCCCGGAGGTGGCTCTGATCCTGCTTCCTCTCTCGCTCCCTTCGGCCTCCCCTCTCCATAGGCAGGTTCCATTCCTCATCCTGGCTTTTCAGTCTCCCTCTCCAGGTGAAACAAACCATGTCATATATACAGAGGACACAGAAGGTTCCAAACTGCTGTGAGACTGTGTTGCCAAGAAAGGGCTACATAGGACTCAGAACACTGCGTAGAATTGAGGGCAGAGTTCAATGTTCCAGCCACTGACAGGAAGGCAGACTCCAAGGAATAAAGATCCAGGAACTCAGCCTATTGCACCATCCTGGGAGAGCCTAGATCCCAGGGACAGCATGGCATTCTCTCTAGGGAAGCTACCCTATGTTTTCTCCGATACTTCCACATGGGTCCAGTACCTACCTATTTTAGATAAAGCCAAACAGCTCAGTATGACCCACAGGTCCCGTAGGGTGTTGTTTGTTGTTTTTGCTCTTTTGGGGGGCCTGACACCCAGTTCTCGAATAAATTATATAGAGAGGCTTGTTCTTAATTATAAATGCCTGACCTTAGCTTGTCTTATTTCTTACCAGCTTTCTTTAACTTTAAATTATCCCATCTATCTTTTGCCTCTGGGCTTTTTTCTTTTCTGTTCCTGTATAGCTTTCTTTGTTTCTAACACTATGGCTTGCTGTGCAGTTCTGTGGCTGGCCCTTAGAGTCTTCCCCTTCTCTGGCCCCTTCTTCTCTTTTCTCCCCGCAGATCTCTCCTTCTCTTTATTCTCTCTGCCTGCCAGCCCCGCCTACTTATCTCTCCTGCCTCGCTATTGGCCATTCAGTTCTTTGTTAGACCATCAGGTGTTTTAGACAGGCACAGTAACACAGCTTCACAGAGTTAAACAAATGCAACAGAAACGAAAGTAATACACCTTAAATAATAATATGGCCTCTGCCTGGCATCTGGTCCATTGTCACACCTATCCTCATGCCTTTCGGTATACCCATACCACTCTCTGCCTGGCGGACCTTGAGCTGCCCTCTGAGACTCCCCAGAACTCTGAGAGCCTAGGCAGACACTCCTGTAAACCTCCTTGGCACCCACATCACCTTTACTTCTCACAAGAGAATTCTCACAGTTGGCTAGGACTCACACACCCTGTCTGTGAGCTGATTCCATCTGTAAACTCTAGGGCCCTGGCTGGGCAGAAGTGCCCAGATATCTTTGCTTCCTTGGGGCCCACACATGGAGAATACATGGGACTCTAAATGGCAGGGGAACTGAGTGCAACTATTCTGAACTCTGGTCAGGAAAGCTCC
This sequence comes from Sigmodon hispidus, assembly GCA_004025045.1. Taxonomy (NCBI): domain Eukaryota; kingdom Metazoa; phylum Chordata; class Mammalia; order Rodentia; family Cricetidae; genus Sigmodon; species Sigmodon hispidus. The sequence goes on along the minus strand of PVIH01003148.1, from coordinate 66,506 downwards.
TGAAGATGAGGAGACTACTGTGACAACATCTCACTTAGCACCAGAATGTATGTATGTGTGTGTGTGTGTGTGTGTGTGTGTGTAGAGGCCTGTGAAGGCTGAAGGTTAACTGCAGATGCCATTCATTAGGATTTTTTTTTTTGAGGAGGTTTCTCTCACTAGTCTGGAACTCACCTGATATGCTAGACTGGCTGGCCAGGGAACCCCAAGGAGCCTCCATCTCTGCCTCCCCCAGTGGTGAGATTACAATCATCTGCTATCACAGATGAACACTGGCTTTTCCTGAGTGTTCTGCTCATTGAATAGGTCTCCACGCTTGTGAGGCAATTACTCTAGCACCTGAGTCATCTTCCCAGACCCAGGATGCCCCATTCCTCTGCCCACATGACAAAACAGAAACTTTCTGGGAGGAAGGCATAGAGCCCCTGTGCATAGTTTCCTGGAGGGATCCTGGGCCCCTCCTCCCATCTGCCCATTGCTTCCCTTGAAAGAGGCAAGTTGAATTATGCAGCTAGGTGGAGACAGTGAGTAAAGAGCCTTTCAGGTCTCAGGATCAGGCATCTTCTTGGAGAGCAAAGTCTCAGAGCCACAGACCATTGCCAGCATAGCAGAAGGGCCCCACTGCCTGTGCTGACTGTGAGGCGGGCTGGTACAGAGGGATCACACTGTCCCCTCCAGTCTTCAGATGTGTCTCCTGACTGACTGGAGCTTGCTGGCTGTGAGGCAGGGCTTAATTCAGAGTGAGTACAACATTCCCTTCAGCGTCTCTAGATGTGTCTCCCTGTTGGCTGGAACTCTGCTTGTAGCCATTTCTCCAGTAACTAAGGGGTCCACAGTGAAGAATCATCCAGGATGATGCCTTCAGATGCCTTCAGAGGCGGGAGCCTCAGGTACACTTCAGATTCACACCAGAAGAGCAACTTTTGTTGTTATTTTGCTTCCTGAGTCCATAATCTCTCCTTGTGTTTACACTATCCCAAGCTGGATTTCTGTCACTGTCACTGATCCTGTGAGAGTCCCAACAAATGTACAGTATAAAGAGGGTCTAAAATGCTGCCCTACAGGTCTACCCTTCTTCTTCAGGCTACTCACAACCTAACCCATTCTTTGCACTGCTAATTTTCATGCTTGGGACGTCATGATGCATCTAGCCTGTGTGTGGATACAGGAGGAGGAAGGCAAGCGGATGGCCTGGCTCTTAACCTTGAGCTTTGGAGCATGGCTGAACAGTTCCGTAACTGCGCCCTCTGATTTATGCCTTTTTATGAGTTATGTATTGACAGAGTTGACAGAATCTCTAAAGGTCATCTATTTAACATGGCCTCAGCTAATGCAAGAAAGAAACCACTCTGGATCTTTCAGCTAACTGAACTTCAGCCTTGTTTTATTTTTAGCAGCATGCCCAGAGACCCAAGGAGCATGCTGACAGCAGAGTCAGCACTACCTAGGAGATACCTTTCTGGCTGCTCTCTAACCATCTCCATTATGTCCTAAATGATTTGCTGTGTGCCAGTTTGGGTATATGAACGCACCAGTAGGGCTGGCCTATGCATGTATGGCACATGTGAGGAGACCAGAGGACAATCTAGAACAGATATGTGTCTCAGGCTCCTTCCACCTCTTATTTGAGACAATGTGTCTCACCAGCCAAGAACTTTGCTCATAGGCCAGGTTAGCTGCCCACAGGCTTCTGGGGCTCCTGCTACCCAGCCCTCATCTCACCATTACTGAGATTACAGCTATGTATCACTATGCCAGACTTTCATGGGTTCTGGAGATCCAAACCCAGGTCCTCATGCTTGTGAGCCAAGCACTTTGCTGCCTGGACCATCTTCCCAACCATAAACAGCTTTCAGCAGGGGCAGATGGATAATAAGAGAACGAGTCAGACATACCCTGCAACTAAAGCTCACATAGGATTGAACAAGATGGGGGAGGGGTCTGTCCATTCCATGATCCAATCTAACATGGTCCATTCAACTAGTGGCCTGAAGTGCGTCTTTCAAAAAGGTAACCTTCACACAGGCTGTGGCAGATGCATCCTGGGGCTCAAGTCCTTACCTCCCTTTGTAAACTCACCTGAAGTTCTTACCCAGGTGAGGCGAGGTGCTCTTTCTTCAACCCTGGCTTTGACTAGGGAGATTCTGTGAATAAGGTAGGCCTCACCACTTTGTCCAGACTCTGTCCCCTCTTTCATCTTTGCTCCTGCATTTCCAGAAACTTCTTCTCAGCCACAGCTCCTAAGATTGCCTTGGATACTTCTGGAATGAAAGCAAGCAGTTGAGAAAAAAATGATTCAGGTGAATACTGTGAACTTTTGCATCCCTAGATATAGGAAGCAGAGTGAGGTGAAGCAAACTATCCCTCCAAATACTGAGAATAGTGGGAAATACAGAAATGGGCATGGAGAATCAGGAATAGGCCCAATAAGGTGACCAGCCCTTGAAGATTTATAGGTAATGTGAAGCCCACACTTGGAGGTGCCACAACAGCCTGGCAGCAACAAATACACAAACACAGGTCCATGGGTGACAGAGGGAAGAGTGTAAGCTCACCATTAGAATCCTCAAACCACAAGGAGACGAGATGCCATGAGGAAGAGTTATAAGAAATCACAAGCTTACCAGGAGGGGGGCCACATGCCTTTAATCCAGTGCTCAGTAGGCAAAGGCAGATTGATCTTTGTGAGTTTGAGGCCAGCCTGCTCTACAGAGTGAGTTTCAGGACAGCCAGGGTTGTTACACAGAGAAACCCTGTAGTGAAAAGTTTCTCAGCCCAGTCTAGCCCCAAGGTGTAGACCCACAGTCCCAAAGCAGCTTAGTCCCAAAGAAACACACAGAGACTTATATTAATTTCAAGCTGATTGGTCTATGGCTTGGGCTTATTCTTTGCTAACGCCTATACTTTAAATTAATCCGTATTTGTGTCTGTGCTTAGCCACATGGCTTGATACCTTTTTGCTCAGTGCAGCATCTCTTCCCATTTCCTCCCCATTCTGCCGTCTCTCCTGCTCTGCTCTTCCACTTCCCAGAATTTTCAGTTGCCTGTCTACATCCTGTCTAACTGCTTTTTCTTTCTTAACATTTTCTTAAACCAATAGGAGTGACAAATATTTACAGTGTACAAAAGCATGGTCTCACAGAAAAACCCTGTCTCAGAAATAAACAAGCAAAACAACAACAAGAAAAAGATATCAAAAACTTGAAAAACATTGAATTATAAAAGTTTTTGGCTAACATTCCCCGCTCTCAGTCTTTTCACTGAGGGAAGTCAGGGCAGGAACTGATGCAGAGCCAGGAAGGAAAGCAGCCCAGTGGCTCACTATCTGGCTTGTTCAGCTAGCATTTTATGCAGCCCAGGTCCATCTGCATAAGAACAGAGTGGCCTGCAGTGGATGGATGGGGTCCTCCCATATCAATCATCAATCACGTAATCACAGATAAGGCCACAGGTCAATTAGACCAGGGTAATTTTTCAGCTGAGATTTCCTCCTCCCCGGTGACTCTGGATTATGTTAAATTGGCAATAAAAATTTACCAAAGCATCTAGTATTGCTTATGAGTTCATTCTCAGTGGGCCTGTCAATCACCTAGACAAGAACCCACCTCTCAGGAAAGCCATCCAATTTTGAGATTTTAAGAAATAGCACAAAGTCTACTTAAAGATTTCTGTTAAGTTAGCACCATGGCCCCTCTGGCTGTATTAGTCAGGGTTGTCAAGAAGATAGAGCCAATAGAATTAATGTATATTAAAAGGGAATTTATTAGATTGGCTTACACAGTACTGTTTAGATAAATAGTCCAACAATGACTGTCTCATCACCAGTGAGGACCAGAACCCAATAGCTGTTCAGTTCATGAAGGTGGTTCTGAAGGCCTGGAGGATTCCTGGAGAGTCGTAGGTCTTCAGCCCACATTGGAAGCCCAAAGGTTCTATTATCAGCAAAGAATATAGCACTTACTGTTGTGGGTGATTTAACTATGCTGTGGAGTAATACTTTAACTGTATAAAGGTGTGTTACATTTGTTTCTTCTGCATTTGTTTAATTATATAAAGATGTGTTTCTATTTTATCTTGACTGCCTAGGACACCTGATTGGTCTAATGAAAGCTTAATGGCCAATAGCTAGGCAGAGAGAGGTAGGTAGGGCTGGCAGATGGAGAGAATAAATAGAAGGATACGAAGGAGGAGAGAAAAAGAGGGTCACTTCTGGAGCCAGAAACCAGGCAGTTGCTAGACAGCCAGCCAGACACTAGAGGAAGCAGAAAAGTAGGACATGCATAAATAATAAAAAAAAAAAGGTAAAAATCTCCAGGGCAAAATGTAGATAAAGATAACAGATTAAAATGAGAGCTAAGATAAGGCCAAGCATTCATAACTACTAAGTCTTTGTGTCATGATTTGAAAGCTGGTTGGTTGGCCCAAAAGAAAGAAAGCCTGCTACAAGTTGATATGAAAGGATTTGATAAGTAATAATACAGTAAACTTTCCAGCAAGAATGAAGGCAAGGTCCCTTCTGTCACCAGATACCAGACACTGCCCACAGTTAGAGGTCTTCCTAATTCCCTATGACTAATCTGACCCCCCACAATTAGGGGGGCACACCAGCTTCCTGTCAGTAGATCCTGTGAGGGTCAGCCTTTGCCTGCTCATAGTCATGACAGCTGTCCTCTACAGGGGCCAGAGAGACAACTCCTGAGAGAACCCACTGTGCCTGGTGGTCAATTCTGCCCACCCATCTTCCAGGAAATGTTTGTAGTGTCTAATTTCAATGACAGTCACGAAAAGCAGGGAGCTGAGAGGAGGCCAGAGCAAAGTCCCAGTGCAGGAGGGTAGGACTGGGCTCTGTCTACTCAATGCCTGGTCACTGTCAAGGAAAGGCAGGGACATTCATTCTATTTTCCCTGTCAGGGAGGGCAGGAATCCTGAGAACAGAAACATTGGAGACAACGGGTGTCAACCTGCCCTGACACCCAGAGCCCAGTCATAAAACAGGCTACTTCAGAAAAGGGAACTCAGAATCACAAAATGTCTTGAGAGCATATCTGTGAGTGGTTGGATATCTGATGCTGTGTAATAAGCCACTCCAGAATTTGGGAGCTCTAAACAATAGTCATTAATTTTGATCAAAAATCTGCACCTTGAGGCTGGAGAGGTGGTTCCATTGTGAAGAGTGGGCAGTGCTCTGGCAGAGGACCTGTGTGTTTCCCAGCACCCATTCTGGGTGCTCACTTCCTTGGATATCCAGGGGATCCAACAGCTTCTGTATTTTATGGGCACATGCATTCACACGCACTAGCTTACAGAGAGACACAAGAACTGACATACACATAATTAAAACTATTTTTTAATTGGGGGTGATGGCTTGCATTTTCTCTATTTGGTGCCAATGGGCATCTCCACGTGGTGTTAATCTGAAAGGTTGGCAGCACACCAGCTGCCATGGTCTCTCAGCTAGGTATGGGTCCTATTCAGTTTGGTTGCTAAGTTTCCAAAAAGAATGTTCAAGTGCCAGAGACTTTTATTATCTCACCTCAGAAGCAGCACAGTGTCACTTCTGAGGCATTCTGTTGGTATAGTCACAAAATCTGTGTAGAGTCAAGGAAGAGGATGAGAAAGTTCCAGTGACATTGTGTACCACCTCTGAAGAGACCATATAGAGGCCAATCCAGAGTGACAGACAGACATGACAGACAGACCTGCAGGTTATCAAATGTTGTGTCATTGCTGGGCTGGAATCAATGGCCCTGAGTCATTGGGGGTCAGGTTATTAGGGGATGGAAGTTTCTGGAACCCTAGCTTCACTGATCAGTCCATTATAAAAAACGTAAGCTCCTGCAGCTGTGGAGATGACTCAGCAGTTAAGAGCACTTGCTGCTCTTGCAGAGAGCTGGATTTGTTTCCCAGAACCCTTCCAAGGGACCTGATCCCTCTTCTGGACTTCTCAGGCACCTGGTCTCACCTGCACATACTCTCTGATACACACAATTCAAATAAGTCTCTCTTTTTGTAAGTCTCCCTTTCTTTGCCTTCTCATCTATTCAATGGGATAACAGCTCCTGAAAGGTGGTTGTGGGAATTCCACAGGCCAGAACCAACCACAGGAAAGCCAAGCTCATAGGAAGGGGTGATGGGAAGTTGACACCTGTCAGGTGATTCTCAGAAAAGGACCAGATTTCCAAATGGTGTCTGTCAGAGCCCAGGAGTGAGGCCACCTTCCAGTAAGGAGTATTGAGGCACGTACCCCTCCTGTATCATAAATGTGGGTTCAGGCACCACCACCTCTCAGGCAATCTGAGTCCTGTCTAGGGTGGGAAAGGGTTCTGGGGGTAGGGGGTCCCGGATCTGGTAGGGTCTCCTGGACAGACCTAGGAATGTGTGGGGTAAGGTTAATGGCCTCTCAGTATGCCCAAGAGGTTCTGCTGTGCTCAGAGGTATCCGTTAGTGCTTCAAACACTATTAAATCCCCTGCAGTGGTCCTCCAGCAGTAAAACAGAGGAGTCTGAGGCCACTTAGAAACAGCAACTGTTTTCTCTTCACTGAGCCTCTCTACACAACATTTAATTAAAACTGCAGGAGCATCCAAACTGAAGGAGGGTGGGTCTGTGCTGGAGAGAAAGGCGTTTGCCTGTCAGCAACTGGACTGTTCCTCAGAGCCTAAGTACAGTCCTGTGTCATCCTCTACCACGGTTCCGCTCAGGCAGGTTCCCGGTGCCTATGTCTGGGTCTCCGCCAATGGTTCTAAGCACCTTTACCCTCCCATCACTGAGATGGGGAGTCAAGCTCAGCACTGGGCTGATGACCGTGGTTCTGGAGCCTCAGATCCCCCATCTGGAAGTGAGAAGGAAGACAGAGGTGTGATGAGGGGAAATGAGTTCCTTGCAGGGTTGGCTGATCTCCCCACTCCTCCGCCCCACCCTCCCTGGCTAGTGTGGCTGAGGGTGGCCCCCAGTGCTTTGTGATCTGTGGGTATTTCTGTTCCACTTGAACATGTGCTTCCAAGGTCAGAGCCTCGCACACGTTTGAGCAGGTGCTGTGCTGGCCATATAATCCACCCTCTGATGGTGGAACCTGTTTTGAAGAAACCACTGTTTTCCAAAATTGCTTACAGTGCATTTTGGGATCATGTTTGATGTGGCATGATGTGATAACCCGTGCTTTACCCGTTTAGCAGGCAGATGTCTATGAATGGAGAGGCTTCATGCCCAATAGGTGGGGATGATAAACTAGAGGCTACTGCGGGAGGAGACACTTAGGTTGTTTCTACTTCTACATAGGACTTCGTTATTATAAACAATTCTATTAATAACAGCCACTTATCTCTTAATAAATTCTTAAAAATTAAAATATAAAATAAATTCCTGAAGTCTAAAATTCCCCATAATTAGAATCCTGAAGTAATCCTTGAACATTAAAATCTTGACAGCCTCTAATCCCTAAAACCACAATTTCTGTTGCAAAAAAAAAAAAAAAGAAAAAAAAAGAAAATCTCAGCTCCCCAGGAAAGTGGACAGATAGAACTAGAAGGTTGGATTTAGAGCAGAGACTGGTGTGTATGAGCATGACAGTGGGGTGCATGAACCTCAGGGCATGGGGGGGGACCTGAGGCTGTATGTGGGAGGGGAATTATTATCAGGGGCTAGGGTGCCACTCAACAGAACATGAGCCTGCTCCATGACCCCTATTCTCCATGTTCTCCAAGAAGAGCTATGTCCTTCAACCATGGTGTCCCCACAACTTAAGACTCAGAGCTGAGGATCCAGCCAGCCTTGCAGGTCTGTCATCTATCCTTGTGACATACTTCCATACATGTCCAATTTGCCTTTTAGTTTTGACTTTTTTCTTTTCTTTTTAATTTTTTTCAATAGCTTAAATCACCAGCATTGTATTTTACAATTCCATCTGCTATGAATATTGTTCTTGGGACATTTCTAATATTTCTAATAAATTACAGAGAGATTTTTTTGAGTGACAATCTACGAAGCAGTCCTGCCGGCGGAGAGCCCCTTTTCTCTAACAGTTACTGTGTTTTTGCATCCTTGGGGAGGGGCTTCTGCATTTTCTGAACCTTGGAAGTAGTCTGAGTTTCTCTAGAGTTTTCTGTATCCCTCTCCTCCCTTCAAAGGAAAAGAAACAGTAATCAACAGATAACTATTTTTCTATACACCATTTTATGAAAGATAAAAATTTCTAAGATCTCAGTTCTTGGGGTAACTGTACAAAGAAGTGAAGACTGATTGGATCTTTGAGAAATCAGGTGAAAATCCTCAGTGTCCACACGGCATCTCAGATGACCACAGTGTAAAGCTGTGTACTCTGAGCCTTATCCATTTATCTTTCTTTCTTTTAAAGTCACGCTTTGTGAATTTTATACATGTATAAAATGTATTTTAAAATAAATGCTCACTACACTCTCCAAATCCTCCCAGGTACCCTCCACCATGTTCTCCTCCCAAATGTGAGCTTTATTTTCCTCACCAGCTCAGTATACAGCTACTCCAATTTGCTTTTTCTTGCTGTGATGAATCACTGACCAAAAGCAACTTTGGAATGGAAGGGTTTATTCCATCTTATGGTTTCCAGTCCATCTGGAGGGAAAACAAGGCAGAAAACTCCAGGCAGGAACTGCAGCAGAGTCAGTATCGAAATCAGCATACTGTTTTACAACCCCGCCTGCCTAGGGATGTTACTACCCACAGTGGGCTGAGCTCTCCTGATCAAGATCAAGGGCGGGCTCCACTGACAGGACCACAGCTAATTCAATGAAGGAAGCTCCTTAATTGAGGTTCCCTCTTCCCAAGAGTGCTAACAATGAAACCAGCCAAAACATGGGCCATCCTTAGAGCATGGGCAATCTACCAGCAGCCACTTCTGAGAGAAATAGTCTCTTTCAGTCTTTCCCTTCAGGAACAAAGTATGCCTGCTCTTCACTGTGACTCTGTGTGACTGTTACTCACATAGTTTATGTCTGCAAGAATGGCTGACACATTTCCTCCTGTCATTCTGAGAAATGGCCTAGAAAGTGTTCTAGCATGTCTACACGGTTCCTGATAAAACCTTTTTCAAACAAGTCAATAAATATCTTCTAAAGAATTTTCATTTTTTGAGAATTATATTTTGGATATTTTATATTATATTTTTTATTTTATAATATATTTGCCCCTGAGTGATTTCAGACTTCCCAAGTTTCCCTCATGTGCTCCATTCCCACTTTTGGGACCATGGAAATCTCTCCTGGCCTCTCTCAGTGCAGTCCCCTGCAGTAACCACATGTGACTCTGGAGCTCTTCAAATAGAGCAAGTGTATGACTGAGGGACTGAAGTTTCATTACAGCTAACTATAATCAATGTTAATATAAAATACCACATGTGGCCACCATATTGTGTACTGGCATGCTCTAACGCAAATGTCCTGTGGGACTGACTCTTCAGGCCTGGCATATGATCCACATCTTCATGTGACTCCTCCAACCTCCACCGTTCTTTCCCCTCAAAGCTCTGAGCTGGTACATCCTGACTTCTCTTTATGGGCATCCTTCCCACCTCCTCTACCTTCCCCTCACAGACCCATCCCTCAATGTCCACTGGCACCTACTCATTCTAATGTGCCAACTTAGCTGTCCTGTAAATCAGCCTCAATAATTTGCCATCTGGTCCCAGCCCCAGTGACGAGCCAAGGCAACCAGGTGGATTCTGGCTTGAGGTGCTTCTGATAACCAGGCACACTGGGCAAGCAGGGATCCTCCATCATGTCTAAGGTTGGCATGGCTTGCATGTGATGCTTAGTGCCAGGTATTGATGCCAGCCCTGCAGTGATAGCCAATCACAGAGGAGCTTAGAGCCCAGCTGCAGGTGCCTTGGCGGGCAGCAGATGGACTGAGTGAAGGCGATAGATAGCCAGCACAAGGCTGCTAGGCAGCATCCTGGGAGTGCTGTGCTTGTCTGGTATCCAGGGCCTCCTTGCCATCACTGCAGCTGTGAGGCCTCATCAGCAATAGGAAAGGGCATCTCTGAGACATGGTGTTGGGGAGTGAAGTCCCATCCATGCCAGGCTATCTAGAGCATGTTTGAAATAACAGAGCACCACAGCTTCTCAGCACACGGGTTCTGAACATATAGGGTCAGGCCAGGCCACAACAGGAGGTCGTCACATTAGGTATTAGTCAGGAGACAGCAAGGTCTTGAGCTTGGAGAGGACATTATATGAAGCTTAGTAATGAATAGATGAATCTTGTGCCCTTCTACTCTTTTTGGAACAATCAAGTGTACTGAGTCAGAAACTCAAGTTCAAGGCTAGCACAGCTTTTCTTGGATGCTACTGGTCAAGTGGCTGGTCTTCTTCACCTGAAGATAAGAAGGTGGGAAGGACCTGGTGGCCTCCCCGTGGAGCATCTGGAAATGCTTTAGTGGGGAGATTTTTGGTATGCTATAACAAGAGGTACAAGGAGTGCTGAGTGGATGGTGCCAGAATGCCAGTTTCCTGCAGAGATTCTTATCCTCAGGGAGATTGCCCTGGAAGAGATGCTAACAGTGTCTCACAATGCGGCCTTCCTCCTAGCTTGCTGGTCACTATCCAGCAGCTGCCCGACCAGCCAGACCTCTCCTAACCAGCTGTCATAATGGCCACAGGACAAATACTTGAAAATTAGCAGCCTCTAAGGGTAGTACTTAAGTAATATATCCATCACTGAGATGACCCTGAGATGTGTCCTATGTGTCTCGCAAAGGTCCCAGTGAGGCCACACTTTGGATACTTACATGGTCCCTGGGAGAGAGACCCTGGCCAGAAGCTCCCAGCCTGCCCCTCTCCTCTCCTCATTCCAGCCTCAGGTCTGGGTCACCTTTTCCAAGAGAAACCTTCACCTGCCCTCCAAGAAGACAGACCTAACCTAAGCCCAGTTGGAGGGGCTAAGCCACCTCAGTTCAGACACTGGCTCCAAGTTGACGGAGCAGCTGTGGACAGTCTGTCTTTGTCCTGTCTCTCTCCCAGGTCCAGAGTATCCCAGGCTGACCTAGAACTCACTGTGTAGCCAAGTGTGACCTTGAACTTCAGACTTTCTGCTTCTACCTTCGCAAGCTCTGGAATTAGAGACATGCACACCCAAGCCCAGTTTGATGGGGTTACCAGTGAAACCTGGAACTACAAGGACCTCAGTACTCAATGGCAAGGAGCTAAACAAAGGTCCATCCCCTGCCTACACCAAGAGGGCAATGCTCAGAGGGCCGTCACAGACGCACAGCGGGACCTTAGGTCTCACTGCAGCAGGGAGCGTGACAAAGCACCCTGCCTAATTCTGTTTCCTCTCAAAATGCAAAACCCACGTCAAAACTTCACTTCAGACTTTGGTGTGGAATTGCTGGATGATCCAGGGAAGGACTCACCCTCTCTGGGCCTTAGCCTTCCCTCTGTACAATGAATAGATACACCTCCTTGGACCATGTCTCGTCTGAAGTGGGCACACTCTCTGTCCCTCTATCCTTTGTCTCTCTCCCTGCACATCTGAGCCTTGTCCCTGACTCCTGCCCAGGGTCATTGTATGAGCCCCAATACAGCATGTGTGTGTGGGGGGGATGTGTGTGTGTCATATTTACTAATCTCGTATTCCAAGGAGTAAGGACAGACAACCCCAGACTTATACAGTGCCTGACGGGGTTGGGGGCACAGGAGCAAGTGCTAATTATAAAGGAGAGTAAGGGAAGAGGAAGGCAGAGTCTTCAGGTCGGAAGCCAAATCATATGAAGAAACAGTCATTAAACATATTAATTAAGAATGAAAGAAGATGGAGTGTCAGTCAGGGGCAGAGGTCAAGTGCACAGTCAGTGCTCATTAGCTGTGGTGACCTTGGTCACAGGTCACTGAAAACAGAGAATGCTTGGTTCTGCCAGGGCTTCCCTGAGGGGAAGAGGCCGTGTGGAGGACAGTACTGAAGCACAGGGTTGGCATCCTCAGAAATCACTCAGGCCCTCAGGCCCTGTGCCCATGGTCTGCCCAGGAGGAACTGGGCAAGGCTTCTCAGAGCCTGCCTGTGCCAGGCTCGTGATCCAGGGGTCACAGCTTCTGACCTCACAGACGTTCACTGTGGACCAAGTTTCTAGAAGGGGCTAGCAGGAGATTCAACAGGCACCAAGGGCTGGAGCTACAGGAAGTTTCTGGAAGCATTTTCTTTGTTCTGGAAGTAGTGACATGAGGTTGCAAAATGGGGTGATAGGGTAAGAGAGGGTAAGTCTAGCAAGAGAACCTTGTGTGCAAAGGCAAAGAGGCCAGAAAGAGCAGACAGAGGGGCCATGAGTATTCTGAGTAACTCTCTCACACCCGCTAGGGGTGTGGCTGTGTCACTGCAGGGCTCCCCACCCAATCTTACAGAAGGTTCCAGGACAGAGAACAGAATTATGCAGGGGTGGCCTCACGAGGGGAGAGGAAACCATCCTAGAGACTAGCCACTAGGCTGCACTCGCAGACAGGCCAATCAGGTTGCCAGAGGGGTTGTGCACAGGGAGGCCCTACCATTTCCCCTCACAGACCCAGAACTGGTGGAGCAGCTGACCTGGGTCTCAGAGACCCAGGTCTAAGGCCTGGTTCTGTCACTGTAGCAGATACTCCAGGGTCTCGGCCTCCTGCTCCTGGCATGCTGGCTGGCAGCACACTACCCTCACTATGGTATCCCATGTACACAGTAGCCAGCCCCTGAGGGCAGATAGCAGAGGCTCCTGCTTCTAACACAGGGTGAGGTGAGAAGCAGATGCATCAAGCGCGGCAGCTTGATACCAAGGGGGAAGCGTCCCAGTTTGCCTCCCTCCTTCTGCTATTAGTGTGTTGAGTAAGAATCAGTTAGTTGTCTTCATTCTTCACAGTTGCAGTACAGCACTGCTGAGAGCAGAGATCCCATTAGCGGCCTGCAGGGGGAGTGCTGAGACCAAGGGCTGTTTCCTGTGTCAGCCTGGGACCTTCCTCCTCCTTCAGCCTCAACTCATTCCCCTATGCCTCCCACCCACTGTATGAAGGGAATCAGCACTTACCTGTCTGCACCCTCCTCCTCCTCCTCCTCCCTCTGCCTGTGTGCTCCCGGCACCGTTTATCCCTTGATGATGAAAAGAGACTCCCCCTGTAGGCAGACAACCCCTAACTACAGAATGGGAACCACTTTTCACTATGATGATGATGATGATGAGAGAGAGAGAGAGAGAGAGAGAGAGAGAGAGAGAGAGAGAGAGAGAGAGAGAGAGAACTGTCATTTCCGTGGGCAGCAGGGGGTGTGGAGGCAGCCAGCTCAGGCTTCCAGAGACCAGTGAGGGCATGAGTCCTTGAGTATCTTCCTGGCCCTGACGCTCTCTAAGCTATCCTAGCAACCTGGGGAGAATGACTTCCACAGAAGAGGTAAAAATCCTCTGCAGGTCAAGTTCATTGGTAGCTATGAATGGTACTTAACAGTAATTTCTTTGGTGGGGAGAGAGGATCCCAGACTACAGTAGGACAGCATGACAAGCTAGGGAATGAATGGAGAGCTTCCACCCCATGATGGACAACAGTCTTTCCAAATACTTCTGCAGTTCAGCTTTTCCCACCTGTAGTACAAGCTAAGGACCCCAGGGCCATCCCATACTAGCACAGCAAGAGTCATCCAGAACTAAGATAAAATCCATTGGCTCTCCAAGACACAGCTACCTTCATCTTTTGTCTTATTTTATGCTGTTATTGTTATTATTATTATTACAGTACTAGAAATTGGACCCAGGACCTTATATATGCTCGGGAAACATTATAACCATTAACCACGCCCACATAGCTTTTATTCTAGTAGAGAAAAACAGTTCTAAGTAAATAATCATAGGAAATCTTAGTCAGGCCAGCTGTGATGTCACAGGTCTGCAGACCCAGAGGTTGAGAAGAAGTATTGAATTACCTTGTCTGGTGGGCCCAACAGAGGCCTAACCCTTCTCTGGGGCTGGAGTTATGTGACTATACTGCTACCTACAGCACTGTTTGGCATATGACTGGGCAGCTGGATGAAGGAGGGACCTCAGGAAATGAAACTCCCTTAGCCCACAGCTTCCCCAGGCTTGGCATGGGGCACATTTCTTTCCTTGACAGCAAAGCTTTCTGAGGCCTTCCAGGATCATTTCGGCATAATGATTTCTTTTTACATATGTCTATTGACTTTTCCCATGTTCTGCTGGGATTTTCCAATCTGTAACTAACAGAACAGTGGGCTACATGAACTTGAGCAATGGGAAGTTATGTAAGCAGGACCAGCAGCTCTTTTGTGGGTAGACCAACCCTTCCATTGCTTGCCCATAGGCCTCCCAAAAAGAAAGGACATACATGAAACATAAATTGGGCTGGGCAGATGGCTCAATGGCTGTGAGTGCATACTGCTCCAGGGGAGGACGCCAGTCTTCTCCAGTCTCAGGGCTGGCAGCTCATAATGGTCTGTGATTCCAGCCCCAACAGATCCAATGTCTTCTCCTGGCGTCTGTGGCACCTGCATTTGTGTGCACATACCCATACACAGATGCACACAAGTGTACATAATTTAAAAAAATGAATATAAAAACAAATTAAAATCGGGACAAGGAGGTGACTCCACTCACTCACAGGCTCTGTTGCTATTCAAGAGTGGCAGGATGCAGTCACTGAAGCAGGGTGTCTTTTGTCTCATCTTTGAGCTTGCATCATGCATGGCAGTGACAGTGTGTTGCCATGCAGGATGGTGAATGGTGACACAGGGGCAGGTCTGCCTGCTGGGGACAGTGGGAAGCAGGGACTGATGACACCAGGTGTTTTGATCTGTAACTGCTCACCCCTCATCTATATTTTATATTAAGCGAGACTCCTATCGCCTTTTCTCATCAAGGAGAAGGGGACATCCCACGTTGACTTCCTGATGCCTACCACATGCGGGCAGAATTCTCAATAGCTGCTGTTTCTCTTTCTCCTGTTGTCTTTTTTCTTGGACTCATAGTGGCTTCTAAGGCAACCCCTGCCTGATCTTGCAGGCTGGAAGGGCTGGGGAACTTAGTGACCCAAGAGCAATCCTCAGGCCAGAACTGAGAGGAGCAGATGCCTAGACAATCAGGCCTCCTGTCCTCCAGGGGGCGCAAGTCCAAGGTCCAGCTCTACCTGGCAAGCACTATGAAGGTGACAGAACCTGCTCTTGCTGATCCCATTCCCCAAGCCCCTCTGGTGTTTCCTGAATCACCTCCCAAATATGCTGGTTAGATTTACGTCCTTGACCCAGGTCTGTGGAAAATGGAAGAGTCCACAGACATATATACATAATTAAAAATAAAAATAAATCTGAAAAAGCAGTCCAAGGGCTGAGCCTGTAGTTTAGCTGCTAGAGTGTTTACACAGAGAACTCAAAACCCGGCACCACATAAGCTGAGTATAATGGCATATGCTTATAGTCCTATTAACCTGAGACATGTAGGCAGGAGGACCAGAAGTTCAGGGCCATCCTTAGCTACGAGGCCAGCCTACATTACATGAGAGCCTATTACACACACACACACACACACACGCACACACACACACACACACACGCATACACACGCACACACCACATGCACACACCACACACACCACACACACACCACACACACACACCACACACACACACACCACACACACACACACACCACACACATACACACCACACACACACACACACCACACACATACACCACACACACACACACCACACACACACACATCACATGCACACACCACACATACACCACCACCCCCACACACACACCACACCCCTCCCTCTGCCTTGTTGTCCTTAAAATTGCTTCCAGTCTGTGATCCCCGAGAAAACACCCCAGGGAAGAGTGCAGTAGAAACTCAGGCTCCACTGAGTCTCAGGATTTCCACTCAGTTTAATCTTCTTGATGACCCTCTCCTTGATGGGGACCTTCTGTGTTCAGGTGAAGACAGGTTAGAAGTGGTGTGACTCCCCTGGTGTCCCAAAGTGGGCAATGCCGGTGCTCAGCTGGGCTGCATCCCACTGCGACTGAGTCACTCGCCTCTGCTTGCCTTGGCCAAGGAAAGGGAATATTGTTTGTTTGTTTGTTTGTTTGTCAGGACAGAGTTTCCCTGTGCAGCCCTGGCTGTCCCAGTGTTCCTTCTATAGACCAGGCTGGCCTGGAACTCAGAGATCTGCCTACCTCTGCCTCCCGAGCTGCACGCTCAGCTGAGAATAGAATCTCTTATGTGCTGTGAGGATGAATAACCATATTTACATGGTCGTACATGCATATGTGTCTGTGTGTGCATGTGTGGTTACATGCACTCACATGGCAATGTTTATGCATTTGTGAGCATGAATGTGTATGATCATGCATGTGCACTTGTCTCTGTGCAGGAGAACAGGTGCCCCTTCCTGTTCCCTCTTCTTCCTCGCTCCTTCCTCTCTTCATGTCCCTAGGAAGAGCAAGCCTAAATTGGTTTTCTTTTGGAAGGAAAACAAAGCTTGCCCTTTCCAAACTCCAAATGCTTTTACCTGCTGGAAAATCTATAACAATTAACCAGCTATGCCGGAGAAAGCAAAGCCCTGGGCCTGCTGAGATGGCTCCATCCAGGGTGGGGTGTTCTTGGTGCTGGTTAAAAATTCAGAAGGTCCATTGGCATATGAGATGAGGTGCAGTTTTTTACTAAAGAAATTTAAAGACTCACAATTCAATCTGAACTGAAAAATCCCCCCAATGACTCCTTATAAAGTCTTGCCAAGCCAGGAGTCGATATCCATGGGGCTGGTGAGGAGCAACTATTGATTAACTGTCTCTGTCCATGAGCAGCCCATGCCAAGGAGGGTGGCGGGAGCCACACACCATTACATGGGGAGCACCTGATCCACTGGGCCCCAGTGACCGGCTGTAGTGTCCGCCAGGCCAGGACTAAGAATGGTTAATGTAGGACCTGAGTGCTGGCTGAAGTCCCTGGGACAGATCAAGCTCAAGCCCTCTTCCCTATCACTTGGGCACATGACAGGAGCCCAAGTCAAGTTCCCCCACAATTTCTAGCCAGATGGCTTCAAGAGCCCAAGGGAATGCCTGATCTTATAAGATTCATTGTGTCCAACCACTTTGGTCTATGAAAGGAACTTAGGCCACCACACTTACTTTCTTATTTATTTATTTATTTTTGCAGACCTGGAGATGGGACCCAGAACCTTACACATACATGCTGTGTGTGTGTGTTACAGGCACATGATCATGTGGGAGTCTACTAGTGTGTGAGGGCATGCATTCACATGTGTGCACGAGTGTATGGAAGCTACACTTGACAACAGGTGTCTGTCTTTACCGCGTTCTATTTCCCTTCTTATTTTTGAGACAGGGTCTCTCACTGCTCCTGAAACTCTCCATTTTGATGAGGCTAGTGACAGGCCAGAGAGCTCCCAAGAGCTTCCTGTCTCAGGCCCCAGTTGCAGGAATGTGATGGCCATGACCCTCTTGCTCCCACAGCAAGTGCTCAGAGCCATGAGGTCATCTCCACGGGGTCATCTCCACAGGGTCATGTCCCAGCATCTCCTTCTTGTTTCAGATGGATAATAGTTGTATTTGGTTAACACACACTCCATGCCTCTTCTTAATCTAAACTATATCTTTAAAGCCCAGCCCACAAATAAGGCCTCTCCACATCCATCTGGAGTATTAGGAATCTGCCCATGAGAACCTCCAAATTCTGTAATGCTGCACACAGCACCTGATGCTTCTGAATTTAGAAAAGTAGTGATGATATCCTGGGTTTGAGCTCTCCTTTAA
Source organism: Sigmodon hispidus (assembly GCA_004025045.1). Lineage (NCBI taxonomy): Eukaryota > Metazoa > Chordata > Mammalia > Rodentia > Cricetidae > Sigmodon > Sigmodon hispidus. Next base: position 48,740 of record PVIH01003148.1, on the reverse strand, counting down.
TATAAGAGACAGATTTCATGAAGCTTTATCTTCAAAAGTGACCATTTGCTAAAATGGTAGCTTTTTGGTGACAAAGAACATCAATTATTGAGCAAAAAAAAAATCACTCTTCAGAAACAGTTCTCTGGAACTGTGTCCATGGGGTCTGGCAATAGCTGTCAAGAGATGTTTCCCTCAAATTTGAACCATTTTTTTCTTTTTGATATAAAAATTAGCTCTGTAGCCCAGGCTAGCCTTCATGATCCTCCTGTCCCAGCCTACTGAGAGCTGGGATTACAGATGCTTTTAAAAAGATTTAATTTATATTTTAAGCCATGGGTATGTGTATCTATGGGTGGATGTGTGCACATGTGCATTGCAAGAGTCTGTGGAGTCTAGAAGGTGCTGGGTCTCTAAGAATTCCAGTGACTTGTGAGCTGCCAGTGTAGATGCAGTAACTAAACCTGGATCCTTTGGAAGATCAGTAAACACTCTTAACCACTAAGTCTTTGCCCCAGCTGCAAGGATCACTTCAGAAACAGTTAACAAAGAGGTGTTTTCCTGGGCATGAATAGAGCTTGAACCCAAGTCCATGGGGAAGGCTGTGGCAGGCTAGTGTGAATGACATACAGGTCACTAAACTGAGAAACCCGCAGGAAAGGCTTATCCCTCTGAGGTAGGGCAGGACAGAGAATTGAGAGGGCATGGGAATGAGGCAGAAAGGAACATCAAAACCCACCAAATTCTACATTTGATGATTTTAGTGCAAAAGAGGTCAGACAACCCCACTCAGTTTCAAACTGGCTTGACCTGAAATTCATTTGTGCAGCAAATTCCAGATGGAGCTGTGTCCACCCCTGCCTCTACTATAACATTCGGCAGGATCTGAAATCTCAGCCCTCATTTGGGATGGAGAGGGCACATGTCTGGGCTTTCAGGAGTGGCGAAACAGAATTAAACATTGAGCTTTTCTCCTCCCTCAGTCTCCTTAGGCCTCCTCAGGTGCAACAGCCAACCTAAAGTCAGGCACGAGGTGGGGGGTAGGGGGTGGGAATCATCTCACGTTCATGATATCCAACAGGAAGTTAGACATGCAGGGGGGGCATCCTTACATGCTAACTGAAAGTCAGACTTGATCGGAGCCCATGTTTGGACACGAGGTTTGAACACACAGAGGCAGAGAAAGGTGGTGTAGAAATCAGACAGATAAATGCAAGATGCTCGGCTGTCCTACTTCCCCTAGGGGACACCTACCTCTGCCACGGGGCCGGCTAGGCGTTTGGAGCAGGTGCTGGAGGTACTAGGTCCTCTGCCTTCTATACCCCCAGCAGGAAAAATGCACTTAGTAATTTCTCCAACTCTAACCTGCTGTATGTGGTGATCAAACACCTGCCAGTCTGTAACTTTTTTAGATCTCGGGCCCGCTTCTGAGTCTTCAAAAAGACAAGACTCATTTCACATGGAAGGTGTGTCCACAGAGCTGCAGCACTAACAGAAACTAGCTCCATCTCCACACCTGGCCCATTGATCCGCACCAAACCGCTCTAATTAGCACATTGCACTATGATTAGGTTTCCACGGGAAGCAAGCCAAACGCCATTAATTATGGACGTGATCTTGAATTATTCACTTGGACTGTATTTTTTCCTTGATATGCTCCTTTCATTTCCCACTAACTTTTTGTCACACCCAAGAAGAGACCCAATTAAGCCTGGAAAAGCAGAGATTTGTTATCTTAGTGAAAAGGTAAACTGAAAATTAATCACCTATTTCCCCCAGTGGTCACAATGGTGATGAGGAGGAGGCTGGCAGAGGAAAGCATGTGATGGCCTCCTTTTTTCTCCCTTCTATTCATTTTTAAAGCATTTATATACATGTATGTACACCCAGACACATGTGCTGTCATGTGCATAAGGGCATCAGAGTACAATCTGTAGGAGCTCCATCTCTCCTTCCACTATGTCGGTTCTGGAGACTGATGTCTTGTCAGGCTGGACAGCAAGTTTCCCACCCACTGAACCATGCATCTTGATGTCCTTTCTTGCTTTTCTTCCTGCAGATCTCCTGGTGTTATGGCCCTTCTGTGATACCCAGCTCGTTTCTGATGGGAACCTGCACGGGGGTGTCTTAGGCCAGATCTGCAGGATAGATGCGCTGAGGTCAGGTGCAAAAGCTGGGAACAAATCAGAAAGCAGTTCAGCAAAGAAGGAGGTCTTAGGCAAGAGCCTGCTGGCACTCTGGGGACCAGCTACACCTCAGCCTTTGGAAGCCTTGGGGTGGGGACTTTCAGACATGCACAGCCATCAACCTTGCTCACAGACGGTGAGCACTCAACAAGAGAGGGCCTAGACATGGCCTAGGGAAATGAAGGGACCAAAGGGATGCTCATTAGGAGTCCCACCATCCACTAAAGGAGAGAATGATGGCAGGAGCATGGGCAGCAGAGGAAAAGGAGCAGCCATGCTTCTTGGGTCTCTAAAGATCAGCATCCTGTTGGGTAGGCTGTGTGGCTCACATCCTCTGCTCACCATGAAGACCCAGCCTGAGACCTGAGGTATGGCAGAGACACAGAGAAATTCTCTTGGATTTTTGTACAGTGTCAGAAAGTGGTCTAAAGGGAACTCCAATGGACAAAAGAAAATTGTGTGGAAGACCTAAAAAAATACAGAAGCGTGGGTCTATAATTGTTGAAAGAGCCTGGAGACAGTTCCAGAAAGACCTGGAACACAGGTTGGGCTCAGGGTGGCAAAGAAAAGCTTAGGTGCTTTGCACATGTATTGGGGCTTTAATTTTGTAAAAATTCCTCTCTTACTGGAGACCCTGGGGTCTTAGGACACTTCCAGTTTTAGGTGAAGACCACTGAGGCCCAGAAAAGGGATGACTGACTTCCTCAAAAGTTTAAGCGCTGGGTAGGAAATCTGAAAGGGTCACTGGTCAGGATTTGCCTCCAAAGCTTGATTCAAGAATACTAGGAACAATATTTATTTCTGTTGGCTTTCCTTTTTTAGGTATATTTTATTTATGTGTATGTGAGTTTTGCCTGCATGTGTGTATGGGCACCATTTGTGTACCATTTTGCACAAGGAGGTTAGAAGAGGGTGTCAAACCTCCTACAACTGGACTATGGGTAGTACGTACCTGAGACAGATTAGTGGGTAAAGGTGATGATGATGGCCAAGCCTCACAACATGAGCTCAATTTCCAGAACACATAAATTGAGAGGAAAAAGATGATTCCTGGAAGCAGTCCTCTGATATTTACACACGGCCCTGTCCCACCTCCCAACACACACACACACACACATACACACACACACACACAGAGAGAGAGAGACAGAGACAGAGACAGAGAGACAGAGAGAAACAGACACAGACGAAAACACACACCGACACACAGACAGAGAGAGACAGAAAGAGAGAGATAGAGATTCACAGAGAGAGACAAAGACACACACAGAGAAAGACTGAGAAACAGAGATACACACAGACACACACAGAGACAGAGACAGAGACACACACAGTAGATAATATGACAGAAAGGAGTTTACTATAGGTTTATGGTGGTAACCTAAGAAAAGGGAAGCCAGCAGAGGGCCTGTACAGCAGGAGGGGTTCCAGGAAATGGGGCACCACCAGGCTTCTAGTGTAGGGACTTCTCACAGGACTGATGGCAGAAACTGGGGCAAGGCATGGGGAGATGGCTGGTCTGTGCAGTTGGCCCAGCTATGAGGTCTGCAGGGGCCTCTAGGGCTCAGTCGTGCCTCAAAGACAGCTTCTGGGCACTGCTGCCCTAGGTAGGGGCGGGGAAGCAGAGGAGATGGAAGGGAAGGAAGCCGGAACAGGAACAGCCTGCTGGCCTGGCATGCCTGACTTCCAGCCGAGAGACCAGCCTCACAATGCTGCTTGTGAGGCCCCTGCCCAGCACAGACTGGCCAATTTTCATCTCTTTTTCTCAGCATGCTGGGAGAGAGCATCAGGACCTGCCTGTGATGGTGAGAACAGGCCTTCTTGGCTCCACGTATGACACGCATCAACACGATGTCACAAGAAAAATAACGGAAAACACAGTTCCAAAAGCTTTTCCAAATAACAGCCACTTGACTGAAGGTCCTCAGAGGCAGGCGAGAAGGCGGTGGGTGTGGCATTTTATATCAGAGAGTAGAACTTGCCAAAAGGTTTCTTGACACTTCCCTCCTTCTAGAAACTGCTCTCCAGTTCCATCTGTATTTTTCAAAATGCTGACTGCTGACACCTTCACTTCTTCACATGGCCTTCCTGCCACTGTTGGAGACATCTACCCCAGTGTTCCTCCTTTACCTGTCACCCAGGACACCCCTCCCCACTACCCAGGACCAGCAAAGCAGATGCTGGCCACCGTGCAGCACAAATACCCTTGCAAAGCGGGCACAGATGTGATCTTTTAATAACTTGGCTCTTGTCACAGCAGTACGAAGAGCCACAGACAAATTAACAAGATCAGCTAGACGCTGGCACTGTGGGGCGGGGAGCAGTCATGGACAGTTTGCAGGTGGCTAACCACCTACACTGAACGGTGGAACTTCTGGGAAGATAAAGAGTATCTTATGGGTTGTGTACTGTGGAAGGGCCCCAAGGACTCCCAGTCCTGGAGAAGGAGCCCCCAGTAGAGGGCTCTGGCCGCCTTCCTGGTGGGTTTTGTATTCTTGGAGCAACCTGACCTTGCTCTGACCTTGGATTAGCTTGCTTTCCTGGAAAACAGTCCTGTAGGGGCTCAGCTGTCTCAGCAAGCTCACCTTGCTGGAACTCAGTTTACTTGTCTGTAATATGTGAGCTCATATGTGTCTTTCAAACTATGATGAGCTTGAAAACATCTAAAGAGAGAGGAGGTGGCTGGGTGGGAAAGTGCATGCCATGCTTGCACAGGGCCAGAGTTTGGATCCCTGGAACCCACACAAAAGCTCTGCAGTGTGGATGCTCAGCTGTAACCCCGGCACCCAGGAGGCTAAATAAATGAACTGAATCTGTGACTTCTGTTTTCATTTGAGAGACTTTGTCTCAGTAAATGAAGTGGAGTGCAAACAAAGATATCAGCAAGAACTTTGGACCTATACACCACGCATGTGCACCCCTACCCACACATGTGCCCACACATATGCACATACATACATGCACACCACACACACATACATAAATGGAAGAAAGGGAAGGAGAGAGAGAGAGAGAAGAGGATGGAGGGGTAGAGAGAGGGATGGATGGATGGACAGATAGATAGATAGATAGATCTGACAGACTAGTGGCATGCTGACTGCTGGGTCACTAGCTATTCAAGAAATAGACATATCAGTCCTAAGCGCCAAGACAAGGCTTAGGAATCAGAATTTTAACAAAGGTGCCATGACAGGTAGGTAGCCCTCACATTTTAGTGACTATAACCTGTGTTGATTGTAAGATGCCTCTAGGAAGCTGTAAAGGGCAAAATTTCTGAATTTGAAGATTCTCGTCAGTGAGCCATAGCCTAGACGGTTTTTCTCCAAATGGGTTCCCGAGGTCACACATGCTGTACTGGGGTGAGGGGCTAATGAGTTTCTAATCACTCAAACTGGTGCTCATCTTTAAGCCCCACTGTGAGGTGGGAAGAGGCATTGTGGAACCCATCCTCTAGGCGTAGCATGGCCACTGTGCTCTGCAGCTCTCAGGAGGTGTGAGCTACATGAGACCTGCGCAGCGTTAGGCCCGTTCACATGCCTGTATGAAATGGGCAGAAGTCCTGCAGCGGAGTCCCATCCTGACGATATACAGATAATTAACAGTTGCTAGGAGAGAGATTTTTTCTCTCTTCACTGATGTAGCTGCCAGTAAGTGACCCAATCTCCTGTGCTTCATCTCCTTGTATCACCAAGCTGTACTGGATTGGGTCATTTCTTTTTTTGTCCTTGGTACCCTATCAGTTGTAAGTAGATAGCTGTTGCTGACGTCTCCTCAGAAAAAGTTCATGCAAAATGACAGAAACTTCATCCCAGCAGGATGGCCAGAGGAGAGATTGGGGCCCTGTGGGGTCAGGTCAGGGTCAGATAGAGCCAGCAGAGGGAAACCCTTGGGCTTCTTTGTGAAGAGACAGACTGGGACCCACACACATTCCCTGTTTCTGCCACACCCTATTATACTTTAGGTGCCTGCAGAAAGATTAATACCACATTTAGCACTAGAGCTTCAACTGGAACAGTGGCCAAAGCTGGGCTCCTTTCTACTATTATCTGAAAAGGGGGAGTCATTATATCAATCTTTCTGGCCAAAACCCACGTAAGAGCAATTATGGCTACACTCTGTGCAGAGACAGTAGATAGCTGTAGATATGCAGTAGACAAGAATGTGTACTTAAGGCTTGGAGAGTTGACTTAGTGCTTAAGATGTTCTAGTCTCAGCATCACGGAGCAGCTTACAACGTTCTGTAACTCCAGTCCCAGAAAATCCAATACCTCCTTCTAGTCTTTGTGAGCACTGGGCATGTAGTCCATAGACATTCATGGGCATGTGGTCCATAGACATTCACAAAGGCAAAATATTACACACGGAAGATAATAAATAAATCTAAAAAATTAAAATAAGTGTATTTAGCATCAGGCTGAGGATATAACTCAGTTGGTAGATTGCTTTCCCAGATGCTCTGATTTTGATCCCCAGGGCCACATAACCCAAACAGTGCTAGAGTGTTTTGAAAAACAGAAAATGAACAGGATATATCTGAGGATTCTGGGTATTTGTGGTTATGCTGGTTAGTTTTAATGTCAACTTGACATAAACTAGAACCACTCAGGAAGAGAATCTCAGTGAAGAATTATTTAGATGAGGCTGGCCTATGGTCTTGGAGGATCGTCTCTATTGCCAAATTGAAGTGGAAAGATCACCCTGCAGTACCATTTCCTGGGATAAAGTCTGAACTGTGTACAGTGTGAGCAGAAGCAGAAGCAGGCAGCATGCAGTGTGCGTGTGTGTATTACGGTAATTAACCCGCCATGAGATATATGCTACATAAGGTTTATTATGTGAAAGTCACTTATAGAACAGGGGTTGTTTAGGGAGTAGGAGAAAAGTTAGGAGAAGGGTGGAGAAGCAGAGAGCCAGAGCGATCACTGGTCCTTCCTCCTCCATGCCACTTGTGCAGAGCCTCGCATCCGCTTCCCTCTTCTGGCGTGTCCTTCTTTCATCGCTCCCCCCAGTTGACCACACCCTGCCCGGCTCAACACCCCGGCGCAGTTTACTTGCATAGCTTTGGATTTCCCGCTACATCTCCCCCTTCTGTCTAAATAAGAAGATTCTAAACTAAGCTTAAAACTACATACTATAGGGATCATCATAAGGCAGTGTCTGGGGAAGAGAAAGGTACTAACATAAGTGAGGTCAAACTACTGCTAACAAACAACAGATACAAGGTGCAATTTAATGTCTAAAATGCTGATACGAGGAAATGAACAGGAATTGCTTCAAGGCTGTTTATCTCGAACAATAAAGTTCTAACACCTGAGTGTACTTGCTGAGATGTGAAGTAATAACAACCTCAACTATCCAGTCTTCAACACCATCAAGACCTGAGAAGGAAAATATATACCTGAAGTTGGAAGCATGATAAAGTAACTTCCAAAATTTAGGAGAAGACAACGACAGTTAACTACCTGGACAGTCATCTACCACTTCTCTGTACAAGAGGAGCATCCATCCTTGTGGCTACTGGCCTATGATATCTGACAAGTCTCCGTAGAAGCAGGGTATTTTTTGGTAGGACCGTCTTATCCTGTCTAGACAGGCTTCGGCAGTCTCTGTCCTTCATCCTGCTCATCCATATTGGACAGAAAGCACGCTGACAGCAGTCAGGGCAAGTGCAGTCCTTTGCCCCTCAGGCCATTGTTCGCCAAACAAGACAATCTCTTTACAAGATGTCCGTGATGCTCAATACCACCTTGAGAAAGGAACGGTGATGCCAGGAGCTGTCATGTCTCTCAAGGCCAAATTGGAGATAACAAAATCTTGAATGCCATATTCTCTCAGTCTATGAAGTGGTTGAAGATGTCTATCTATTGGGTGTATTCTAACATGTTTCTGAAAAGCCTGAGTACCCTGACTATTAGGTGGCAAATCTGAGTAACCATAATCTGCAATCCCAATCAACCAAGACAGTGAAGCTTACATTGTAAGAATAGGCATTCCAAAATGAGTGTACAGCTCCTCCATAATAGTTTCAAGTATAACAATCTTATGAAAATTGACCAAAATACACATTTTGTATTAAATGACAACAATATCCTAACTATATATCATTATATATATATATAAATATATCTAAACAGAGTTATATAAAACAACTTGTGTATATATTACAACAAATGTTATGACTAGCATAAATAATTAGAGGTAGAAATTGCATTATGGAAATGGCAATGTACTTAATACACATCAATGTGCAAAATACTTTAAGCAGAGGTAGACACGTGCAAATTAAGGCAATTATACACTCAGCTTTGTATCAAAGTATATATTATCCCAATCAAACATATAGATTGATTTCCCATTTGTATCAATATACAAACATTTGTACCATGTTCAACTTTGTAGCAATATACATATTCTCTCAATCAAACATATAGATTGATTTCCCATTTGTATCAATATCCAAACATTTGTACCATGTCAATTCATTTTTCATTCATCCTTTGATTAATAGTTGTTTACAAGTATAATGATCTCCTATCTATTCCCTTTTCCTTCTTTCTCTCTCTCTCTCTTTTAATTTTCTATATCTATAATGTCATTCTATCCTCTACCCAAGATTAATTTATAACCATCGTATCAAAATGATAATTGACCATAACCCTCCCTAAAATGACCAACTTATTGGGAAAGGGACGTAGTTCTTTCATTAAGTTGCTTCATGCTGGCCTGTGGGCGATGGTATCTCTGTGGGGTCCTGTAAACTAAACAATGGTTAAGTCCTAATGAAGTAACTATAAACATATATATAACCATTCCATAAGCGTATATAACATTCTCATTGTATTGAGTGAGTTCATCTGAAATTCTTGTTAAAGATATGATATGAAACTGTCTTACAACTGTCCTGATTGGTCTATACCTCAAAAGTGATCACTGAGTGACATACAGCAGGTTCCTTCTTTCTCTGTCTCAAGGGTCTTTCTTTTTCTTTTCGTTTTTTTCTGGTGGGGGCCCCATCTTCCTTCTGGATGCCTTGGAGAGTGCTGGTAGGAGAAATTGTTTTTTATAGTGGGGAATCCAATGAATACTATTAACTGAAGATATTGAACTATCAGAAAAAATTGTGTGCAGACAAGATTTTTAGATTAAGAGAGTAAAAAATATAGAAAGAAGTAAGATTTAAGATTTAAAACAAAAGTGAGATAATATTGGTCCTTATATATTTCATCTATTTTCTGTCTCACCTCAGGTGGCTTTTCTGATGTGAGACAGAGTCTCTAAGGTTTTATTTACCAATACGCTTGGGTTTAGAGAGGGAGAAAGCCACTTGCTCCACCTCCAAAGCCAGCCTTTTTTGTGATCAAACCAGGACCTCCTTTATATATATATATATATATATATATATATATATATATATATATATATATATATATATATATACACACACACACACACACAATCATTAGATGTAGATGTACAGTTGTGAGAATAGAGAAATTACCCTTAGTGTCTGTCAGTGTCAGGTGTCCTTGTAATCCCCTGTAGTCCTTTTAATGTTTCAAAAGTCTGAGCATTCAGGATCCTTTTAGCTTTGTGAAGAGGGTTGTATCCATTCTTCTGCAAAAACAAAATTGAGAACCTGCCCCACATTAGTTAAGTGAATGTTCCATACCACATATCCAATTGTCTTATCGGCAGATGAGCCATTACTCCTCCTCAGGAGGGTTCTCCTTTTCGAATCAGTTCTTTATCAATCTTGTTGGTACCCATATTTTCTCTTTTCCTATGGAAACAAAAGCAAAACCCCTACCCCAACGAAGCACATGCCCTGGCTTCCATTCTGAAGTTAGTACATCCTTAAAATAAACAGGTCGATTTCACTCAGAAGTCCTTTCTATTACCCAGTGTTTCTCTGCAGCAGAAATCCCTTTTTCATCAGCATTAAGAAAGTTTAACGTCAACAAGGCACTATGTAATCTCTCCCTAGGTTTTTTCATACCACCTTTCTGTTTATGAAGCATCTCTTTCAAGGTGCGATGGGATCTTTCCACAACTGCTTGTCCAGTGGGATTGTGTAGTATCCCAGTAAGGTGCTTTATCTCATAATATCCAAAAATCTGCTTCATTTTCTGGGAAACATATGCTGGAGCATTGTCAGTCTTAATTTGATCAGGAATTCTCAATATGGTCATGGCTTCCAGAAGTTGAGTGAGTCCTGCATTAGCATTTTCAGAACTCAGGGCAGTAGCCCACTGCATTCCTGAGTAGGTATCAATGATACGATGAACATATTTCATCTTACCAAATTCCGGGAAGTGAAACACATCCATCTGCCAAATCTCATTGCTCCTTGAACCCTTAGGATTACTCCCAGCAGGTAAGGATGGTTGATTGTAAAGGGAACACTTGTCACACTTTCACAAAATTTCCTTGGCTTGATGCCAAGTGATGGGAAAACTCGTCTTTAATCCCTTGCTATTGACGTGATGCTTCTTGTGAAACTCTGAGGTTTCTACCACATCCCCTATTAATAACCGATCAATCTCATCATTACCCTGTGCTAAAGGGCCAGGAAGGCCTGAATGAGCCCTGATATGTGTTATATACATAGGATGTGTTCTATTTCTGATGATATCCTGTAGCTGTACAAACAAAAAGGTTAATTCTGTATCATCAGGAATGAAGTCAGCAGTTTCAATATGAAATACAACTCCTTGTGTGTAATGAGAGTCAGTTATCAGGCTAAGAGGTCCAGTAAAATCCAATAACACCATAATAATGGCATACAGTTCTGCCTTCTGAACAGAATCATAAGGACTCTGTGTCACCTTACTGAAGTTTTCTGATTTATAACCAGACTTTCCTGTTTTATTTGCATCAGTAAAAAATGTAGGAGCTCCAGAAATAGGTTTATCCTGTACCACATGCAGAAAAATCCAATTAATTTTCTTTATAAACTGAATCCTTTTACTTCGGGGATATTTATTATTAATCTTCCCCAGGAAACCACTACAGGCCTTTTGCCGAGGTTCATTGTCTGCCCATAATCAATCAATTTCCTCATTGGTCAATGGTACAACAATTTCTGCCGGATCCTTTCCAGTTAACTGTCAAAGCCTGAATTTTCCTTTGAAGATCAAATCTGAAATCTTTTCAATGTATGCTTTTAGTTTTTTACTTGGTCTATGTGCAGAAATATCCATTCTAAAATAATATTTTCTCTTTGCATTATGACTCCTGTAGGGGAATATTCAGAAGGCAAAATAACCAGGATGCAGTGGAGGTCTGGGTCTATATGGTTCACATGTGCTTCTTGTAATCTCTTTTCCACCAATGCTAATTCTTTCTCATCTCCAGCAGAAAATTCCCTGAGACTGTTCAGATCCTTATCTCCATCTAAAGTTTTGAACAAATGAATCAGTTCATAGTTTTTAATACCAATAACTGGTCATATGTGGGCAATATCCCCTAATAGTTTCTGAAAATCATTAAGTGTCCTCAATCTGTCCCTCTTAAGTTGTACTTTCTGAGGTCTAATTGTTTGCAAGCCTATTTTATATCCCAAATAATTGATAGAATCCCCTCTTTGTATCTTTTCAGGGGCAATGTGAAGTCCCCAATCAGGCAACACCTTCTTCAATTCTTTAGTCTTTCTAAGGTGTTTATGTTTGGGTCCGCTAACATTATATCATCCATACAATGGTAAATGATGGATCATGGGAATTGTTTGCATATCACTTCTAATGGTTGTCGGACAAAATATTGGCATAGGGTGGGGCTATTCAACATCCCTTGTGGAAGGACCCTCCATTGGTACCTTTTCACTGGGTGTGCATTATTGAGAGTAGGTACAGTGAAAGCAAACTTCTCTTTATCTTGTTCTTGTAGAAGTATGGTAAAAAACAAACAAACAAACAAAAAAAAACAGTCCTTCAGATCAATAACTATAATAGGCCATCCATTGGTAGCAAAGAAGGTAAAGGTATACCAGACTGTAAGGTGCCCCTGGGATGAATCACCTTATTAATTGCTCTTAAATCTGTCACCATTCTCCATTTCCCAGATTTCTTCTTGACCACAAATATGGGGGAATTCCATGGGCTGGTTGATTCTTCAATATGCTGAGCTTGTAACTGCTCCTGTACTAATTGTTCCAGGGCTAGCAATTTCTCCTCTGTCAAAGGCCATTGTTGGACCCAAATAGGTTTGTCTGTCAACCATTTCAAAGGCAGGGCTGTGAGTGTCTTTGGGGTGCTTGTAGCTTTTAGACTGCGTTGTTGTGCAACCTGAATAACCAACGGCTGTTTTATGTAGCCTCTTGAGGTATTGCTTTCAAGTCCATGATTGGGTCTTTGGTTGATATTTAAGCCTGGAGGGATCTTAATTTGAGTGTTACATTGTTGCAGTAAGTCACAACCCCATAAGTTCACTGCTATGTTGGCCATGTATGGCTTCAATCTTCCTCCTCTCTGTCCTTCTGGTCCTATGTATTCAAGCCATCTCACACTCTGTTTTACCTGAGACAATGTCCCAATACCTAAAAATCGAACTTCTACCTCCTTCAGAGGCCACCTGGGGTGCCACGCCTGTGGAGTTATGATCGAAACATCAGCTCCCGTGTCGACTAAACCTTGCATAAAAATATTGTCTATTCTTATGGTCAACTTTGGTCTTTGTTCATTTATGGAGGTCTGCCAAAATACACATTTTATTGGTTTGCTGGATACCATCAACTTCTCTTGTAAGGGCGATCTATTGTCTATGGCTACATGGTCTACTGTTTCAGGCTTGAAATTTGTTACTCATCCTGAGAACACTGCTCTTTCACTGTGACTGGATATGACTGAACCCTTTTTGGCTTGGAGGTGTGACTCTTAGGGGCTTCCTTGGGGAAGCCCCAAGTTACGTTTCCTTATGTTAAAAGCTTTCCATCTTTGTCTCTTATAGATATACATTCATTTGTCCAATGTCTGCCTTTGTTACATCTCCTACATAGTCCAGGAGGTAGTGGCCTTCTGTTTAAGTCACTCCTGGGATTAGAAGAATTCCCATGTATACTTTGCCTACAATTTCTCTTTATATGGCCTGGCTTACCACAATTGAAACAAATAATGCTTTGATTTCTCATTTTAACATTAGCAATGGCTTCTCCTACCCAATTCTCTTCATCAGAGTGTAGATATTCAACATTATTTGCAAGTTGAATCCATTCTTCTATGGATGCACCTCTGATCTTTAATGGCATAATCAATTTCTTACATGTCATATTAGCATTATTGAAGGCCAAAGAGACTATCAATGGTTTCCGAACTTCTGAATCTGATACTGCTCTATTTACAGCCTGAGTCAACCTCTGTAAAAAGTCTGTATAAGGCTCCTTTGGACCTTGTTTAATCTGAGTATATGACTCAATTCTCTGTCCTGGGTCTAAAACCTTTTCCCAAGCATTTAAGGCAGCAATACGGCACAGCAACAGAGCATGGTCATCATAAGAAGCCTGAACTGATACATCAGCAAACTGGCCTTCCCCAAGGATTTGGTCCTTGGAGATGGTAACATTCCCAGTTTGATCTCGAGATTCCAAGGCTTTAGCCTCTTCCCTAAACCAATTACTCCACTGCAAGCTTTGACTATTGTTCAACACTGCAGTCACTAAATTCTTCCAGTCATTAGGAATTACCCGATTCTGTGCTGACCATGAGTTTATGGATTGTTTCACAAAAGATGATTATACACCATATGTAACTATGGCTTCCTTTATTGTTTGTAGATCCTTCATGAGTATAGGTTCATAATTGTATCCCACATTGTCTGAAGCCCTTCCACGTGATTGTGGTTTTTTTTTTTTTGGTCTCTGCCACGACTGGGAATAGAGTTGGAGGGGTGGGGGGTAGTCCCCTCATCGTAATCACTCTAGGTAGAGAACCTTCCCTACAGTAGCATCTTTTAAGAGGGGGGCTCTGGGTTGTCTTGAGCAGATGTTGCCTCAGAATCCCTTTCTAAAGTCTCTAAGTGAGCTTCATGATCTTGTAACCTTGTGGTAATGGTCTTTTCCAGTGTTTTAAAGTCCTCTATAAATGACCTCTCCAACAATTTCATAGAGTGGAAATCCTCAGTCTCCACATCTACCCATTCTACTACCTTCTGTTCCAGTTTCCTCGAATTTTCATCCAGTTTCCTAAGATTTTTATCCAGTTTCCTAAAATTTTCATCCAGTTTCCTAAAATTCTCATCAATATGAGCTCTGCATTCCTCTCTAACCAATGCAGACCTCTCCTCTATGGAAGCAATAAGTTTCTGGATTGTCTTAATATGTTCATCCATGCCAGACATCTTAGCCTCACACGCCCTATGGGGAACGTGTTCATCTCTGTGTTGGAATCCTTTAAAATAGGTAGGTATAAAGTATATTATCACACAAAAAAATAAAAGAACTCCTGGGTGGAGATAGCCTCCAAATGCATAATCCTGAAAATAATCCTCTATCACCATTGTGAAAAAGTGGATAAAATTCTGAACATTTATCTGGTCAGACATTGTAGAAGAAAAAGAATCACCTTACTCAGATGTAATGTAATATCGAAGCTGCGATCAGCAGCAACGGTGCGAGAAACGAGGTGGCAATTCGGTTGTGACAGTCTTTGTTTCTTTCAACAAATCCTACAGGGCGTTTGCCACCAGAACCGGCTCTCCGATTTCTGCTCACTGACTACTCTCACTAGCTCTACCCGGAGACCAGCGCTGTGGCTGGGGCAAGTCCCTAACCAGCCGCTCACTCTGCTCCGTGGCTGGGGGAACCCAGCGGGACTCCATGGAGTCAGTCCCACGTTGGTAGGTGCCAGATATTATGGTAATTAACCTGCCGTGAGATATATGCTAAATAAGGTTTATTATGTGAAATAAATAACTTACAGAACAGGGGTTGTTTAGTGAGTAGGAGAAAAGTTAGGAGAAGGGTGGAGAAGCAGAGAGCCAGAGCGATCACCGCCAGACGGTCCTTCCTCCACCATGCCACTGATCCACAGCCGCGCATCCGCTTCCCTCTTCTGGCATGTCCTTCTTTCATTGATCCCCCCAGTTGACCACGCCCTGCCTGGCTCAACACACCGGCGTAGTTTACTTGTGTAGCTTTGGATTTCCTGCTACGTGTGTGTGTGTGTGTGTGTGTGTGTGTGTGTGTGTGTGTGTTCCCTGCTTATGTTAGTTTAAATGAGAAACACTCCCTCACAATTTCAAGTACTTGGAAACTTAGTCCCCAGGTGGTGACCCTGTTTAGGGAGGTGTAGGCTGTTCGGCCCTCGTGGAGAAGTATGTCACTGGGGGTGGACTTTGCAGTGAAAAGCTTTGCCTACTTCCAGATTGCTCTCTGCCTCCTGCTGTGGGTGATGTGAGCTTTTGCTTCCTTCTTCATTTCAGGTGCCACCCCTGCAGCTGATTGCCATGCTCCCCCACCACAATGAACTCATCCTTTTGGAATCATAAGCCAAAATCAACTTTCTTCCCTAAACTGCCTTGATTGTGTTTTCACAGCAACAGAAATGTAAACAAACCCCTTCTCTGACTGTAGGTGTGATGGGACGGCTGCTTGACTCCTGCCTTGACCCCTAGGGAGTCATGACCTGGAACCCGGAACTGTGCTAGCCCTTTCTCCTCTGTGTTGCTTTTGATCAGAATATTTTTACAGATGTGGAAGTAGAGAGATGGTACCTGCCTGTGCTGGCTCCTCCTAGACCTGCAAACAGAGGCATGCCGTGGTGAGGGGCCTTGTGACTTAGTGTGTGTTACTGAACTAAAGAGACTGGTCCTAGGGACCTAGACTGTCCCTAACTTGCCTCTGGGTCACATGACAGGCATTTGGATCTCTCTGTTATAAGCTCCCTACATGCACAGATATTCGGTCCATCGAGGCAGCCTCTGGGTACTCCCCTGAGGATTCAGGTCTATGGACAAACCTCCTACACAAAGAATGGGGCCTGGTCAGTAGAGTCTGCTCTTTTTATTAATTCATTCCCTCCAGCCAACATCTCATTTCTCACAGACAGCCTGTGGAGCCCGGCTCTTCGAACTCCCAATTCGCCTTCTCCTTTCCTCCCTGCCAGGCAAGAAGAACAAGGAGATTAAAGCAGCTGTCAGGCCTACAAGTCTTTGGGAAAATGAGCCTCCACCTGCTATTGCCCAGTGAACACCCTGTGTGAGCTGGGACCCACCCACCGTCTTAACAGTGCCTGGAAGAGGAAGGGCAGGAGCCCCCACCCCACCTTTTCCTCATAGTTGTTTGAAATCCCACCATCAGTGTGGTACCCTTCCTGCACCTCACTGCTACTCATGCTTCATTTATTGAGACATTCATTTATGCAGAGTTTACTTACTGAGAGTACTCTGGTATTTAGGATTCTGGTAGCTTTACGTGATCCCCCCTTCACAGAAATGTATTTTTAAAGTTTTAGCAGACGGAGCATGAATCCAGTGGCTCCAATGATGAGGAGAAAACACAAGGCTCTGGGGGGCTAAGGGGAGAGCTGTCAGCTTAGACACAGGGCAGCTGAGCAGCTCATGTGCCCTAGGGACTACTCCATGGTGGGCACAACATAGACAATGTATAGTCTGACCCCCAAATCCCAGGATTCCACAGCAGAGTGTGTTCTTAGAGCTGCCATTTTGGAGGCTAAGCCCCTGTTAGCTTAATACTGTTTCGTCGGATCCTCTTGACTTCTTGCGATCCCAATTTCAAAGAGTCCCTATAGCCCATCACTAGAGAAAGGATTCTCTGGAACTTGGTATCTCTGTATCTGTTCTACTGGTCAAAGCCCGGGGAATAGCAGCTGTGGCCATACCTGTTCAAACAGTGGGCAGCTAGCTGTAGATGTGAGTTCCATTTACTATTTGATTATAAATAAAAACATATTTACCATTTGGGGCTAAGGATGTAGCTCATTGGCAGAGTATTAAAAAATCAAGGTTATCCTTTGCTATGCAGACAATTTGAGGTCAGCTTGGGCTACATGGAACCCACTATGAACATGTACGTATATTATACTCACTGTATGGTAGACATGATTATGGCACTGAGTATCTATCTACAAACACAAGACACAGAAATTCCTACCCCCATGGAGCTTCCATTGTACTTTGGGAGGAAGGAGCATGATCAGATATGTGGTATGCCTATGAGCGTTGAGGGCTTTGTAGGGGACTGGACGCAGTGGGGGATGGGTGACTACTGATTCACAAAGAATAGTAGAAATGATCTTTCCATTGATGACAAACTGAGGATGTGGGGAGAGACATCTCTCATTCATTCCTGGTGAGTGGGAACTAGCATGTCCACTGCAGATATCAGTGTGGAAAGTTCTCAAAAAGTTAAAAAAAAAACCCTACCATATGGCCTAGTTATGACTGGATAAAAAAAAATGAATGAATGACTAGATAAATGTGGTACATATAGACAATGTGACTTTATTCAGCTGTAAAGAAAAATAAAACATGGAATTTGCAAGAAAATGGATGGATCTGGAAAGTATACTATTAAGCAAGATGATCCAAATTCAGAAAAACAGAAACCGTATGATCTCTATTATATGTGGATTCTCATCTGTAATGTGTTCATGTGTGTGTATAAATGGGAGTAGGACCTAAGAAGCTTAAAAGGAGATCAGGAAAGACTAAAAATAGATGAGGAAGAAGGATGGGAATAAGGCAGAATGGCACACAGGAAGTGCAAGAGAACGTGAGACCGAAGGGAAGGGCTATGTGAAGGAGGGGACAGGGGAGGGAAGAGGAGACACTGCAGAAATGCAGAACTGACATCTAATCCATGATGTGCTCATTTTAAAGTGTAAGGGGTTGGTCTCTGTAAGAGCATTCCCTGCTCTTACAGAAAACCCATGTCTGGTTTCTAGCACCCACAGTGGGCTGCTCACAACCTGCTGTAATTCTTTCCAGGGGACCCAGCAGTCTCTGTGATGGCTGTTCTTGGTTGACTACATCATCTGGAATGAACTATAATCCATAAATGGAGGGCACACTTGGGATCTTCATGGTGAGGCTGGAAGACAATAGGCCTTTGATGCAGATCTTGAGAACCCTAACTAATATACCTTATATAGAGACTTCTAGGGAACCTGCATACACATATATACCCATTCATAATTTAAAATATAAATAATTGGGGGACTAGAGAGATTGCTCAGCAGTTACAAGCACTCTTCTGGAGGACCCAGGTTTGATTCCCAGCATCACATGTCAGCTCACAACCATCTGTAACATTAGCCTCAGAGGATCAAGTGCCATCTTTAGCTTCCATAGGCACTGTCCACGCACATACTACACAGGTATACACACAAGCAAAGCACTCATTATATGTATAAAAATAAATAAAATGTTCATTAAAAATAAATTTTTACATTTTTTTAAAAGTTCAGGAAATCTTGTGATATGCAGACTTAAAAACAACAGTATTGAGTGAAAGAAGAAAAAGAAATTCCAATACAAGGTGGGTGGGGGCCAGGGTAGGTAACAAAGCCTATGGGAAGGAGCAAATAGAAGCAGGAAGGGACTCACACAGCCACCTGGCATGGAGAACATGTCAGGGTAAGGGGCCCTGCAGAGCAAAGGCCCTGGAATGTAACTGTGCCCCAAGGGGCTGCTGAGGATTCTGAAGCCAGAGGCATGGCTAAAATGTCTGATTTCCCCATCCATTTGTCAAATGCAGTCACAGTGCAGATCTATGCTGTACACACTTCTGTATAAATCATGTGTCACAGGTGTGAAAGGTCACGTCTAGATATCATCTTGGATCATCAGTGGCATGTGCCATGGAAGTGCTTGTCATAGTTTGTGTCTCCTCTTAGCTGTGCACCAATGACCTCACCATGGTGACAGTGCAATGGACATACTCTGGATCCCACCTCGCACTGAGCTCCTGCTCTTCCCGGAGCTGCCTCCCTACTTTGCTCGTTCTATCCCCATTTCCCAAGCCGGCTCATGGTTCCCACAGTTCGTTAGGGAGACTGCCAGAGCTCCTTCAAGAACCCAATGCTATACCAGAGGGATCAAGATATGATAATGAGGGGACCTTGCCCCTGAAAGGTCTCTCCAAGCTAGTAGGTAGACATGGTGATTATCATCTCACTGAAGAGGACATTTAGTAACTTGTCAGGAGCTGCAATATGTGGTGTGGAGCCAAGTGTTGGGAGACTTCCTGGGAAGAAGAACAAAAGCCTGCTCACTCCACCTAGGACAGTAACAACAGATCAAAGGAACGACTGTGCCCAGGTTCAGCATGGTGAACCTGGGAGTTTACTATGGTTACTTATAGGAGCATGGGTGACTCAAAGGCATCCAGATCATGAAAAGTCACCCCAGAATCTGTAATGGCTCATGAAAGTTGCATTCTTTGAGAATTCTCTGCTCTGCTTGCAGGCGACTTTATAGACGTGCCCTTACTCTAGCAATTTTCCTCCTCACAGACAAGTGGGAAGGGACCTGGTGAATATTCTCACTTTCTGAGCTTGTAAATCTATGTCTTATCTGTCTCCCTCTTTTCTTCAGGAGGGACTGTTTCGTTCAGAGAAAATAGCTGCAGACCACCAGGGACTGGCTCCAGCCTGGGGGGAGCACAAAACGCAAGATATTTGAAGAGAGACTTGGTGACAGGAAGAACTGATGTCAGAGGGAGAACAGTCCAAGTGGGGGTTGGCTGCTGCAGAGGGAGGAGACTGGGGTGTGTTCAAGGGACAAGCATCTTCCCCAGCCTACAATCAGAGGCTTCAAAGTGACAGACTCAAAACACACTGTGTCTTCTTCAGCTTCACTCTGGGTCTGCCCACTCTCTGCTTGGTAATGAAGGGGTTTGGTCTATGAGCTCAAAGACTAGTGGAATCCAATGTGTGTGCTTTGGAGTGGGAGGGCCTTGGGTGGGTGCAGACATAGTGGGGGGATGGGTGTGTATGTAGTGAAGGTGTATATACTATATGTATATACGCCAAGGGTAGGTGTATATAGTGGAAATATCACAACATGCTTTGCTATTGAGCTTCGTAGTTTTACATTTGATGAAGGAAGCAAATATAACTAAGAGAATCTGGCTTTTTCCTCAGATCTTCTTTTACCAAGACCAGGTGACAAGTCTGGAGGTGGTTAGGGCAGAGAACAGCTTTACATAACATTTTCTATAGCAACTTAGAATTTGCTGTCCTGGTCACTCTTGTGAGATAAGTGAGACTCCGAGCATCTCTGAATCCTCTATTATGTTATTCACATCCTTTGTAAAAGTATCAATGCTATGAAATTCCCCTAGAATGACAAATGGCTCTTTCTAAATTCTGAACAGGGTCCACTCTTTGCAGAAAAATTTCATGTCTCCAGATAAACCTGTTTGCCTGCTTTTATCTGCTGTTGTGAACTCTGTAACCTGATTCTTGACACCTGGGAATACTGCCTTGCACTTTTAATGTAGCACTATGTAAAGACGTGCAGAAACAGAACAGCCTCAGTAGAAATTTCCATTCAAGTTGGCAGAGTTCATTTTCCCCAGGAAATTCTCTTGGACAAGAGGATGCAAATATTTTTGTTCACCTAGAATCTTAAAGAGAACACTACTGTTAGAAAGAGTCTGGGGACTCCAGTTTCTCTGGATGGTTCTATAGATTTGGAAGATTTTTTAAAAAATTTTATCCTAAACTTGTTGGAAACTCACTTGTGTAGTTGAAGATGACCTTGAATTTCAGATTGTCCTGTGGCCACTTCCTAGCTGCTAGGATTGCAGGAGTGTGCCGCCATGTCGGGTTTCCATGGTGCTGAGTTTGAAACCAGGGCTTTGTGAGTGCTAGGCAAGAGCTCCACCAACTGAGGTCACATCTCCAGGGTGGTTTCACGGATCCAGGCTTCCTGAATGTAACTAGTGTTCTCTAGACAGGTGCAAATTTCAGTTTCAAAAAATTGAAATGTCACTGGGGGAGAATGAGTTATTCCCACAGATACTTTTAACTTTTAAGTGATACTTGGAGGTGACCCACTGCCACAGCAGATTTGAAGGGCCCTGGTATCCTCTGGTGAATCTGCTTCTGATGCATCTGCTGCCTTGTTCCTATCTAGCTGAGTAAGATTTTTCTCCACCTCACAGCTCAATTAAAATGCCTAGTTTTGACTGAGTGACTTCAAGTTGTATAGCATATGTATTGAAATCATAAACGACTTCAGTCATCTCTAGAACTTTCTCATCTTGGCATTTAACAGACTCCTGAAAAATTGTCTTGAGAGCCTCTACTATCCTAGAGAGGCATCTTCATTGTTGTGTGCATATTCAGGCGGGTGCATATGCACATGTGTGCCCAAGGATAGCCTCAGCTGTCACACCTCCATCTTTTTGTACTTTTATGTGTCTGGGTGTTTTCCCTGCTTCTACATCTATGTGCCATGTGTAACCAGTGCCTATGGAAACCAAAAGAGGGCATCGGATGTCCAGGGATTAGAGTTTTACATAGTTGTGAGTGGCCTTCTGGGTGCTGAACACACAGATCCTTTGAAATAGCAGCAAGTGCTCTTAGAAACTGAGCAGTCTCTCCAGCCTCCTCCCCACCTCACCGCACCCCATCCACTGTTTTTGAGATATGGTCTCTCCGTGGCCCAGAACTCACCAAGTGCTCAAGGCCCCAAGGATCTGCCTGTTCCACCACTCCAAACATGGAGTTACAAATCCTAGCTTGTTTTACATGGGCTTTGAGGATTGAACTCAGGGCCTCCTTTAAGCTCTTCCACAACTCAGATGCCTCCCTGATCCACTCTTCACTGTGTTCACAGAGAAGGAGCCTCTGGGGGGAACCCAGCACTCACACACTGTGTCTTCATGTAGCTTCATCTAGCTGCGGTATGGTGTCTCCTGGGACTGACATCACCAGCAGCACTTGGGTCTGCTATCCACACTGTTGCTTGTGTTCACACATTAGGAACCTCTGTCCTCACAGGAAAATTTCCTCCAGAGACCACAGAGTCTCTCATGCCTGCATGAGACTTCTCACCTGTGCGTGACTCTTCACACCTGAATGAGTTTCCTTCCTCTGGGATGGAGAAGTGCATTTCTCTGTAAGCTTGGGTATGCTCCTTGGAGTTTGGAAGGCATTTACTCATTTCAGTGCCTCTTCTGTCTGAACCGGAAACACCAGCTCTTCATTTCAAGACAAACTGGTGAGACACAACTTACCATGTAGCATTCCTTTCTTACCTAGGGTATTGTAGAACAGTGTGCCTCCAGGCTGAATGTGCATGTGCAGATGTTTGGCCAGATGTTCTGTAATGTTGCCTGTGTCAAGGTTCAGTGCCTCCTTGGCACATCTCCATCTCTTAACCCACTAGTGATTTTTCTACTTTTTAGAATTTTTTTTTTTATTTGCAAGTCAAACACTTCTCCACTGTACATTTTCAAAACAGAGTTGCACACAGTTAGCTGTGATGGTGAATGCCTGTAATCCTAGCTCTGGGGCATAGAGGAGTAGCAGAACTGGGCTGAGTAAGATGCTTGCTGTGTAAGCCTAAGGACCTGTGTTCAGATATCCGATACTCCTGTATAAACCTGGAAGTGGCAGCACCCATCTGTATCCCAGAAATGGGGGCACAGAGATGGGTAGATAGATGCTGGACAGGACATCTAGCCAAAATGTTAAACTGCAGGTTCAATGAGAGATCCTGCCTCAAAATATGAGGTGAGGAGTGACAGAAGAAGATATTCCAATGTCAGTCAACTTCATGCTTCCGCACGCGCGCATGCATGCACACACACACACACACACACACACACACACACACACACACACACAGAAACAGAGGATTGGTAAAGGAAGATCTTTGTGTGGCTCCCCTCACTTCCAGGGTCCTCAGCTTCCTTCATGCTTGTTTCTTACATGGTGTCTTGTAGTGGGATTCTGTTGCTCCTGTTTCCTATCATTATAAACAATTGTCACTCCTACTAGTTTAATAAAAAACTGATTGGCCAGGAGCAGACAGGAAGTGTAGGTGGGGCTACCAGCTGAGAAAACTCTCAGAACATCTCAGAGCTGACAGAGACTTCACAGAGATGCCAAGAAGACACAATGATGAGATGGCAGCAGAAGCAGAGGAAAGAAGCTAAAATGCTGCTCTCAGAAAAGGTACCGAGCCTTATTACTGAACAAGATAAAAAAGATGGACTAGTTTAAGGGTAAAGAGTTAGCAAGTTATATGCCTAGGCCCTATGCTGATCAGTGTAAAAATAATATAAGCATCTGTGTGTTCCTGTGGGACTGCGGGCCAGCAGGTCAGAACCTCAGGGCTAAGACTGGAAAGTCAGGGCCAGAAACTACATACAACAGTTTCTAACTTATTTCCCGGGCACTTTTGGCTCCTTCATGCTTCATTCAGGTGTGATCCACCCAAATCCAAACACCTGTCCTCTCTGTCAGTCCATCTAATCATCCATCTCTCCCTCCGTCTCTCCCCCCATTTACCTCTCTTCCTGCCCCTTCCCTCCCTCCAATCCATCCTGCTTCCCCACCCTCCATGTCTCACTTGGCGAGCATTGAAGCCAGATGAGGGGCTTTTCAAAATGGCACCTTGTTTGTAGGAGCCTTTTAAACTAGAAGGAGAGATTTGTCAACAGGAGAGTTCTAGAGGAATAAGAACATCAGAGAGATTAGTCCATACTGCAATCAGGCTACATGAGATTTGAACCCTGACTCAACCACTTACTTTCTCTGAATCTCAGTGTTACCTCCTGTCAAATGGGGTCACATCACCCACTGCTTACAGGTGGTTATTCTGTTGTTCCTTTTAATGTCAGCCAAGGTCATATTTAGTAGTATTCATCTGGCTTGGAGAGGTGACTGAGGGATTAAAATTGTCAACTAGCAGGTGGCCTCCCTCTCCTGGGCTTTTAGATTTTTTTAGGACTCTCAAACTAGGTGTGGTCTGGACTGGTTGTGAGTGTGGTTGTAGCTGAAAGCAGGCCTGTCCTTCCCTGAAAGCCTAAAGAGAAAAGCTAGCAGCCCCTCCCTGGGAAGAGTGGGGGGACTGAGTGGCCATTCTCACAACCATCACCCTCTGTAACTGGGAGACTAGCTGAGCTGGGCAGGTAGGACACTGACGAGTCATTCTCGAGGCTGTTAGAGGATATTGGGGGAGTGGCTCTGTGCATAATTCCAAGTTCATGACTCACCACCATGCGTGAACTTGGAGGATGACTCCTACTGGACAGTTCTCACATAAATTACGAAACATCTGGGACAGCTTGGTAAGAAGCGTATTGAGAGACACCGAGAGCCCTTCCCTCACTACAGCTCAGCAGCACAGCAAAGGTTCATGTGGCTCTCTGGGCTCTGAGGGACCTCAAAACAGAGAGAAGCAGAAGAGGTACCCACCTCACTGCCTGGATGGCTCCCTCTCCTGCAGCTCCGCTCTCTAATTGGCAAGGGCCATTTCAATATCTTAGCAGAAAATGGAATTTTTCTTTCCTTGATGTCGTGATTTGACTGGAGTTAGCAAAGCTTCAGTAGAATTCTAAATGTCTACTTAAAAAAAATAGTCAAGGCTTCATCTGGACCTGGCATGGGGCTCCCACACACTCTTCATGGGGGGAGATAAAAGGCTTTGGAGCGTGTCCTCCTGCCTTCCAATGGAACATGGGCTAGTTAGACTTCCCTGGTAATGGTTTCTCTCTGCCAAGAGTTTTTATCTCTTCCCAGAAATGGCTTCTGCCTTTAAATGACTTCCACAGGGAAGAGTCATTATTGTACATGAAGGAATCTGAGAAAGCATAAGAAGGAGGACCATGACAAGCATGTAGCCACGGGATGCTCAGTGCCAAGCCAATTTCTTCGCATCCCTCCCCTCCTCCAGGCCTTGCCAAATGGAGAGCGGGAGAGGGCTATTTTTATTTCTATTTATAACTGGAAAAACCTGGAGCCCAGAAAGAAACATCTAAGGTCATGTCTGTGGGTAGCAAGATGAAAGGCTTGGCCTCCCTGCCTGTCACTCTCCTGGGACCTTTACAGCATCATTAGCTATGATGTAGGGTCAGGGTCAGGATGTGTGTGACCCAGCAGGTAAGAGCACTTGCTGCTTTCTTTCCAAGGACCTGAATCTGGTCCCCAGCACTTACATCAAGAGGTTTATAAATGCCTGTAACTGCAACTCCATGGCATCTGGTGCCCTCTTCTGGCCACTGTGGGCACATTCACTCACATACACATACCCACATACAGACAGATGCACATACATACATACAAATAAATATTAAAAATAAACCTTAAACAAACTTTAAAAGGTACAGGGCTTCAAAAGGTGTCTAATATCAGATGACCCCAAAACTGGCTCCTGCTTGCAGTGTGGCTCACTTAGGACATACATTAATCTAGATCATTATAGTGCACTGCTCTAGGTCACAAACCACAGTAGAGCTTGGGTCCTACTGTGTGGCCTGAGCTCCTATAGTAGGTGTGTGGATGGAAGGACAGGGAGACAGGAAATAAGAGAGAAGCAACCAGCAGAGGCGAGGTGGCTGTAGCCCACAGGTTGTTGTAAGCACAAACAAGATGGCTGGAGTCCACAGTTCTCTACCATTAGGAGAAGAAGTCACTAGATTGTGTACAGAAGTGGTCATATAGATATGTCTAAGACTGTTGGGAGGAATTCTGTGAGGCTTCTGACTAGTCCCACCCGTGGCCCACAACTAATCATTCCACAATAGGATCAGTGCTGATTGACAGCAGCACTAGGAAGCAACATGGACCCTCCCTTCTCAAACCTCAGGCCATGACAGTATTTCTTGGCAGAAAATGGACAGTTTCTTATTCTGGAGTGAGTGCCTGTCCTTAAACATGTCCCCCACAAAAGGGTAATGTGGGATATCTTTCTCTATGCTGTGAATATGCTTTGTTATTGGTTAATAAAGAAACTGTTTGGGCCTATGGCGAACCAGCTTATAAGCAGGCAGGAAATCCAAGCATAAATACAAAGGAAGAAGGGTGGAGTCAGAGAGATACTGTAAACTGCAATATGTAAAGGAGCTCAGGTAAGCTACAAGCCACATGGCAAGAATGAATAGAAATGGGTTAAGATCTGAGAGCTAGCCAGCAATAAGCCTGAGCCATAGGCTGAATATAAGACTTTGTGTGATTACTTGGAATCAAGCAGCTGTGGGCAGTCTATTTGGGACTGCTGGTCTGGATCTCAAGGCTAGTATGGGCCAGAAACTTCTTTTTCTTTTAAAATATTATTTATTATATATGCAATGTTCTACCTGCATGTGTTACTTCAGGCCAGAAAAGGGTGTCAGATCTCATTACAGATGGTTGTGAGTCATCATGTAGTTGCTGAGAACTGAACTCAGAACCTCTGAAAGAACAGACAGTGCCTTTAACCTCTGAGCCATCTCTCCAGTCACCCCTGCCTTCAGAGACGTCTTACTACAAAAGATCTCAGTCTTAGGAAGCCACACAGACCCACTATTAAAGATATTTAGCTTATTTAACTTTCCAGACCCTCAGTTTCCCCATCTGTTTATGTTGGGATCATAGCTTGTATGTCGTAGGGTTGAAGTCAGGGGGCAAATTCATGCCTATGTGTGTGATCATGAGGAAAAATAATATCTCTGTCATCATAGCTCAAGAGGAAAAGCAAACGTGTGATGATGGCTCAGTGGATAAAAACACTTGTTGTGTGACTGTGAGGACTTGAGTTCAAATCTCTAGAACCCATGTAAAAGCCGAATGTGCAGCCTAAGTGCATAACTCCAATGTTTCTATGGGAAGTAAAAATGTGAGAATCCCATGGATGCTGATGGGAATGCCTGATGCAAGAGTGAACAAGAGATCTTGCCTCAAATGGGTCAAAAGGCAGGAACTGACACCAGAGGATGTTCTCTGACATCCACATGTGCACCTTCACACACACACACATGCACACGCACGCACACGCACACGTGCACGTAGTCGGTCAGGGGTGACAGGGTTGAGTTTCTATAGCTGAAATGAAAGCTTTGAGGTCCAGATAATCTACCCAGTTTACCAGAAAAGCTTTGATATCAACAGCAGTTGTCCCCGGGGAGCTCTGTCCCCCATTATGGGGACATGGGTGCTTGCCTTTATACGGGGACTGCAGCATGGGGAAGGAGTTGAAGAGATATCTACTAAATGCTGAAGGTGAATAATGTCTGCTCCCTTCTCAGTGTGTTGGACAGCCCATCACAGGTGGAAGCCCTGGGTGGCACGAATACCCTGTTCTGATGAAGACTAACACCAGGACAATGCCACAGAACAGGCATTTGAGTCTCATAGAAAGTAGGAATCCAAATTTGCCATGTAAGCACAGCAGGGATAAGACAAGAATCAC
Organism: Sigmodon hispidus; assembly: GCA_004025045.1. Classification (NCBI taxonomy): domain Eukaryota; kingdom Metazoa; phylum Chordata; class Mammalia; order Rodentia; family Cricetidae; genus Sigmodon; species Sigmodon hispidus. The sequence goes on along the minus strand of PVIH01003148.1, from coordinate 21,219 downwards.
ATTCTCTCCTTGGCCATCAGCATCCTCATCAACTGAGTATAGGAGCTACCTTGAGGGTAGACAAGTGGATGGTCTTGGGTGGAGTCCCCTCACAAATCCCTAGGCTTGGACCTTGTATCTCCCTTTCCTCAGAGGGACCAACCACACAGTAAGGACTAGAAAACAGAAGTCATCAGAGATTGGATTGGATCCCCAGCTTTCCTGCTGGAGGCAGAAGCCGGCTCCCACAATGGGAGGGAATGAGAGGTTATGGGAGCATGCCAATAAGTCCATAATGTGTTCTTGCTCTCTGCAGCCTGTAATTAATCATTGCGATTAACCTGGCACACTTGGCTAATACTAATCTGGCATACTCAGGGCTAACTGGAGGCCACGCCTTTCCCTTTTGATTAAGACAATTCCCATTTCTCTGCAGTAGATGCAGTAAGCTTTGCAGGGGCCTTTTCACACTGCAGTTTTCTGGGGTGATATGTAAGACTTTTGTGTATATGGTGGTGTGGCAGGTCCCCTAGCTAAGGCCAATGAGCAGTGTTAGGATCCCCTGGCCTCCAAGGTGTTAGTGAGGGCTTCAGTCACCTGTCTTCCTCCTGGGCAGGTCAGTCCCTGCTCTCTGTTTCCACCTAGGATGAGGAAAGGTAGATGCCTCTTCACTCTCCTTGCCCCAGACTTGGATTATTTCCACTGCTAAGGGATTCTGGCCTCTGTCTATCTCTCACAGGCCACAGATGACTCCTGGAGCATCCCACCCTAAGGTTTAGGGTAAAAAGTATCAGAATGTTTTGGGGGGTGGGATGGACACAAAACTTCTGCTCTACACATTTAGACTCATGAATGAAGTCCTATTAATTAGAAAGAGAGAAGATGAGTCAACAAGAGAAAAATTAGCTTGCCCGCTGTGCTGTGCACAGAACAGGGTGAATCTGGGCGAGCTAGAACATGGGCTTCCAGAGTATCTTTTCAAAGAGAAACAGTTTTTACTAAAGAAAAGAACTCTGGGCCTTTAAGAGTGCCATAATGGGGGGTGGGGTATAAAGGCAGCCATGTTAGGTGAACACCAGCTGCTGAGGCTGGCTGTGTTTTGTCTTGCTGTGATCTTACTTTGGTGCTGATGTGTCAAAGTTGACACACTCTTCCTGTCATTCTTACATGTTTCCAGGTAGAATTGGGAGGAGTCCAGTCTGACTGCCATGGCATGCTCTGTCTCCCTTGGGATCAACCAGTCCTGAGATTTTCTTGTTATCTATATCCACATGTCTGAGGATCCAGCACAGCAGATTCACTGCTTTGGGGTCCAGCCCTGGTATGGGAGGGTCCCTTTTATTTGAGTTCCCCAGATCCAGCCAGTAGAGTCCCTTTTCCTGCTAGTGATGGACAGAGTACTTATCTTAGGTAAGCTATAATGTATTGACTTCATCACTGAGTCCAGAGATGCCTGGCTTTAGGACTGCCTTGGTCCACTGGCTCCCATCCCTTAGGATTCTGAGCTTATCTCTCTACTGAGTCTTTGCCTTTCTTAATGGTCAGCTTACACCTTGGCCATTGTCTTGGCTCCACTATAGTCCTGATGCCCTATCCAGACCCAACTTCCTTCTCTTGTAGTAGAAGACATGTCTGTGGAGAAGACCTTGCCACACATTCCACAGCTCACTAATCATTGTTTTCCCCTGCCCAGGATCACTAGGGTCCAAGTGACAGATGTGCTGACTTAATCCATCCTCTCTGAGTGAGCCATTCAGAAATGACTCCTCGGTGTCCCACCAGGACATGGAGACAGCCCTGGAAGATGGAGTCAGTGTAAGGGCTATAGCCTTAAAGCCTTCCCTTCAGCAGACACAGGACTCTTGGGCCAGCCAGACTACCTCTGTTAACACAGGCTAGTACATCTGAGCACTCACCCGGGCCAGGTGCTCATTTCACCCTTGGCCTGAGTTAAGGCTCCCCACAACCATCCTCAGAGGCAGGAGTGTCACATATAGAGTAGCAAAATAAAATCTATCTTTCTCTCTGCTTGGAAGTAGATGTAGATTTCTTGGCTTTGATCAGAAGTATGTCTGAGAAGAATGTAAAACAAGCAGAAAGAAGGGTGACAGGTGAAAGCATGTGACCACAACTAGGGTACCCTTCTCTAGCCCAGCAGGGGTCCAGACATAGACGGCCCAGCCCAGGGGTCAGTCATGGCTAGCATTGGTTGGGGAGAACTGAGCTCCACTCCAGAGCTGATGGATGGCATGAGTGCTAATTGCCCATCTTGTGGCTGGCCAGCAGATGTCTCTTTAAACTTTTAGGAGCAAATGAACACTCTGCAGCTAGCTAACATACCGAGTTTGGAATCCACACGCCAGGGGTCTGGAGCCAAGTGTCCAGTGACACAATCCCTCTGTGTCATCCCCCAGTTGGAAGCATGAAGTGTGTAAGGAGTCCAGAGCTGTTGCTACAATGAGCTGTTATAGAGTCACCATCATACTGTCTACTGGGGAAGTCACTCCATTGACCATTCATCTGTATCCATCCATTAATTCAACCATATCCATCATTCCACCCATTCACTCATCCATCCAATAATCCATCTGTCCATTCACTCATTAAATACCGAGCCCTCACTGGATGTCAAATTCTGTGGTAAGTCCTAGAAATAAACACAAGCCATGTTCTGGTGGGGCCTTTCCATGCAGAAGCACCAGATTCCACAGCAATACTGAACGATACAATGGGAATAGCAGTACAAGTCCCCAACTCACCATGGAGTACAGAAATGGATACTACTGTAACCCTTGACTTTACCTAGGCAGACTTTGAGGGCAAGGATCTTCTGAGTCCCCATCTGCTCCATAGATTCAGCTTTGGGTCAAGTTTCATGACCCTTAGTGTCTGCTCCAACAGAGGTCAGTGTCTAACCTCAAAGTTCACACTGGAGAACCACATAGTTAAATTCCAATAGTAAGTCCCACAGGCAATGAAACCCATAGAGGCATAAATGAAGACATTCCAACTCTCAGCCTGACTACCAAACTGTTGAAACAATAAACTGCAAAGAAATGTGAGGTTTTCCCCAGGAATCTCCTGCTGTGGGAAGGAAGAGGGTAAGCTTGTCTTCAACAAAGACTTTAGACAGCTCTAACAAGTTATTGAACCACCCGACAGAATAATCACTTTACTGAAGTTCAGACAAGGATGAGCCAATGGTGGGCAGTACCACACATTAACGAGGACCCACACCCTTCTTCTATCTAAACTTTGGTCTCACTTCTGAACCGCAAGGATGGAGAAGTCTTCTTCTTCCTCTTCTTCTTCTACCTCTTCTTCTTCTTCTTCTTCCTCCTCCTCCTCCTCCTCCTCCTCTTTCCTATTAATTTAGCTTCTTAATTGGCTTCTTGAAGATGGGTAGCCGAACCTGACTTCTTGAGGATACAAACTGAGCCCCAAGCTCAGTTTAAGTAAATTAGGCTGCACATGTTACAGTCCTAGGATGCACATAGCCTTGGTCAAGAGTTGACACACCTGGTAATCCAACCTAAACTATACCAGCCTTGGCATAGTACTGCATCTTCTATCTGCTTCATGCCCAAGCAGTCTTCTCTGCTGACCCCCACACAGCCTCCCTGGGGAAGGTTGAGTGAGTGAGCCACCGTCTGACCTTGGGTGGGGCTGGTGTTCTCTCTCTCTCTCTCTCTCTCTCTCTCTCTCTCTCTCTCTCTCTCTCTCTCTCTCTCTCTCCATCCTTCTAGGTGTTATTGGTACAAGAATCAGGACTGAGAGCAAAGCTAGTCCATTGGGAGCCATCCATTGGAGAGCAGACATCCACCAACTGATGCTCAAGTCATGGAGAAATCAGCAAAGTCATTTAAATAACCAACCATTCAGCATTCTACCAGCCCTTTCTTTCACCCAGCCATGCCCAGACCCATGACCTTGAAAAAGTCCTGTATCTCACTGCAAATTATTGCCAGGCAAATCTACGGTCAATTAAACAAGCAAATGTTCTTCTTGCACTTTTAACTTTCTCTCTTCCTAAATAAACTCTGGCCTGACCTACAGCAGAAGATGCTGGACTCTTGCCTATTCCCTTCATCAAACTAACTTCCCCCACCCCCACCCGGGTGACACAGGCTCTGGGGCTTGGCTATTAAATCAGCATAGCCTAAATTCTGATCAGTGATAATAGCAATGACCTTGGAGAATTCCAATTGGTGCAAATCACCTGGGACTGCCATCAGCAGCCAATATCCTGACTGAAAGAGCTCACTAAAAATTTGCTGGTTTATTACCCAGAAGCTAAAACAGAACAATGGGGCCTCTGGCCAAGAGTGAGGCATTTCAAAGGGAAAGCCTCATCCTTGGGCTCTAGCCTTCCCCCTTTCTTTAGCCATTTTAGCCAGTGGAAAACAATGCAGCTGGCTGTTTTTATTGGTGGATTCAGTTCCCAAGGATTCTACCAACCATTTTATAGGTGTGTACAAGTTTTGCTTTTTTTCATGTGTGCATAGAAGGATGCTGACATGTGTGGGTGCAAATGTATACAGGTGTATGTATGTGTGTGTTGTAAGTATATGTAGGTCTAAGATTGACATTGGAAATTTTTCTCAGTCACTCTCTACCTTATATTTTAAGGCAGGGTCTCTCACTCCAGCCCAGAGCTCACAAATTTATTCTAGTTTATTAGCTTGCTCTGGAGATTCCATGCCCATTTGCTCAGCACTAGGATTACACTTGGGTCACCATGACTACATGGCACTCATGTGGGTGCTGGGGATCTGAACTCAGGTCCATTCTCTTGTATGAGATGGCTCCCCATACTCAGCCATTTCCTCAGGACGAAGGCTTCTTTATCTTATTACTACTTCTTAACCAATATAACCACTATTTGCATGATATTTACACTGTCCTGGTCGATATAAATAACCCAGAGGTATGATTTGTATCTGAAATGTCCCCAGGGCTCATGTATTGAAGGCTTCATCCCCAGTTGGTCATATTATTTTTAGAGTCTGTGGAAAATGTGGGATGTGAGTATAGATGGAGGAAGTGGGACAGGTCCTTGGGGATGTCTCATCCCTGGCCACTTCCTGTCATTTCTGCTTCCTGGTTTGCCATATGAACAAAAGTTTCTGGAAAGAGCTACACCTTACCTTAAGCCTTCTCTGCAGTTGATGAACTGACTAGGCCTGCAGTGGCTGTGAAGAGGGTGAGACCGGAAGGTGCAGGGCCCACTTACAGCCTGTCTCGGCCCGTCTTTAGTCCACTTAGTTGTCGTCATTTGCTGCCTAACTCTGCACTAAGCCCACAACCTTGTGATTAACAGGTAAAAAGAATTTCTGGAACCCTAGTTTCTGCTAACCAAAGGAATCACAATGCCATCACCATCTGAGACTAAGAGTAGAGATTTCTCTGCCTTGCTGGAACTGCCTACCCTTCATCTCCACCAATCATTAGAAAGGTGCCTTGATTTATGACTTTCCTGTCATAAAAACCTCTATGGAAACTGCTAGCTCTGGAATGTAGAACTTGTGATAAACAATTCTGTGTTTCCTGGGCCATGGTCATTCATATTGGCTCCAGAACAAGCTTATTGCCTTTGAGTTGAGAGCTGTGTGTGTGCACCAACAGCCAGGATGTGAACAACACTCCCTTGTCCCACATGCCCACTGCCACAGTGTTCTGCTGACAATACATGAGACAAATAACAATAGACTGAGCCCTCCAATATGAGCCTACATACAGTGTTCTCCCCTTGGATTATTTTTGTTAGGTATTTAGGTATGCACAAGTCATTGGTTTTGAGGATAGGATAGGACAGAGGCCTGGGAGATATTAGCTCAGTGGACAAAGCACTCAAGGTGTACACACAAGGACCAGAGTTTGTGTATGCAGCCCCCATATAAATGTCAATCAGGCTTGGTATCCAGCTTGTAATTCCAATGCCTGGAAAGTAGAGACAGGGTATCCCTGCAGCAAGCTGGGGAAATGTGCTGAGCAGATTCACATAACATACAGCACAGCTTTCCCATTGCACATCATGCTTTATGATGGTCACTCTGTGCTTTGCTGCTGCTGTAGAGAGCTCAGGCTACAGTGGTTCCTCTACCCAGTGTAGATGCTGGCTTTGTACACACATACCTGGTCATGGTACGAATGGGCTACAGTATTTCCAGCTCATGCTTTCTAATTTGAGTGCTATACCTGCTCCCCAGTAAAAACCTTTCTCTATTCCAGGTAAAGCCAGAACAGCATCGCAGGAGCTCTGACTGCTCTGAATTGCCCTGGTCTTGCCTTGGAATCACACAGGATCTCCATAAGACTAGTCAACTTTAGGAAAATGGCTACAAGGCCAGTTAGGATTCCAAGAGCCCTTTTCAATAAGTGGACCTTGCTTTTAGAATTACCCCCAATGTAGTGGCTAAAAACCTTTTTTGGACTTGTATACCTTCTAAAATAATTGTATTCATTTGTATGTTTTATGCACATAATACCAAGTCATGATACTAGACAATGAAAGGAAAACATTTTAATAACAATAAAAAGACCTATAAATGGATATTATCATATTTTTCCCCAGCCTCTGATTTCTTCTTTTAACTCCTAGGGACATGCTCTCACTTTGGAGGTCATGCCCACAGAGACTGGGACAGGAGCTTTTGACAATGAGGATCTAAAGCCATTGCCCTGTTTGGTCTTTCCCCTCCTCCTGGTCGTCAGTGCCTGTTCTCAGAGAGACCCTGGATCTTGGGATTCGTGAACCCTCAAGGCTTTCCTTCTGTCCCCATAACTCATGATGCCATTGCTTCTGTTGGCTAGAGGAGCTAGGGTGAGCACAGGCAGGTGCCTCCTGCCTCTCAGGATGCTCTGTGGGGCAGCCCAGATGCCAGGGCTGCATGCTTTGCCTCTTGGCAGGGAAGAGCTTGCTGGCTTTTCTTGGAAGCCTGAGCTAAGGAGCCATGAATAGGCCTGCGTTGATTGAGTGCCATGTAGTATTGCTGGAGACAGATTCCTCACCTGTAAAATAAGAAAGTGGGACTGAGCAATTGCTGGGGCCCTTCCAACTTTAACGGGCTAGGCTTCCAGACTGACTGCATGCAGTACCGTGGGCCTGACTGCTGAGCTGGGAAGAGACTAGGGAGAGGGAAAGCCTGTTAGGAACTTCATCTCCCACTACGTCTTTTTACATGGAGAAAGGCCCGGGGCAGCTCAGCATACACCCCAATCCTGCATGACTGACTAAAAGCTCTGATTCTTCAGTGAGCTCCTGAGCCCTCTCAGGGGCTAGCCTACTGCCTCTTTTTCTAACCTCAGCTTTTCTTCCCCAAAAGATAGGAGTGGTCTGCAGGGTGTTCGTGGAGCTCTCTGGGTATAGTCTGAAACATTTTTCTTTTATTCAAAAGAAAAGCTATGTGCAAATTAGGCTTATTCAGTAAGTAGGGCTATGCAAGGTGTATAAGAAAACTTTTTTCTAATTTTTCTCTCTGGGGTTGGGGAGAAAGAAAGAGCAAGAGAAATAGCTGAAGGTGAGTTGAGTCGGGGTTAGAGAGAGAAGACTTAAAGGTAGGAACAGGGACAGCGTGGATGGGGGGGGGGGGGCAAAGAAGGTGTGTGTCCCAGAACCTGGCAAGGAGAACATGTGGGCAGAAGAAGCAGCTCCCTCGGGTCGGGCCTCCTAGAGTATACAATAGACCTATGGATGGCAGTGACAGCCTCTGGGGTGGAGGCACTGCAGGCCGGTGCAGAAAGATTGTCAGAAAGATGCAAAGGTCACTTCTCAGCAAAGACTCTGGTCAGAAATACTTAACAGCCCAGTCCTAAGGGAGGGAGGGGCCTTGGTAGCACTGGGAGCCAAAGCAGGTGTGTGTCCTGGCTCTGCCACAAGCAAGCTGTGTGATGTTAGACTGATTGCTTAACCCACCTGAACCTTAGCTCCCACGCAAATAAGTAGAGACAATATTGCCAGCTGTGTGGGTCTATCCTCGGGGCGGGGAGGGGGAGTTAGAGGTAAGCAAATGAGAAATGGCTGCTGAGTGGGAGGGCTCTGTAGGAATCCATTAGTGCTGGGTTTTCAATGTCACACAGGAGTTATTTGCTCAAGACTGGTAGCTCCCTGGGGCTGGGAAAAGACTACAAAGTCTTAGTTTGTATGTCCCCCCATGGCAGGCGGTAATGCACATTCTTCCTGCCCTATCCTTCTCACCCAGCTCAAGGGGGAGGGATTCTTTCAGTCTTTTCACTGGCAATTATCGATGGAATGACTTCTGACTTGCAAGGGATTCATTGCTCCCCAAGGAAGAACAGGTCTTGCCAATGGAATGGACTAAGAAATTCAGTGGCCAGATCAAAGGCCAACGAAGGAAGGAGAGCGCCCCAGTGTGGGAAGCAGAAGCGACTTGAGAGCCCAGGTCAGGCGGCTGCAAGCAGAGGCCAGAGGCCAATGGCACAGGTGCGTCCTGCTCCTCACTCTCCACCCTTCCCTGGAGACACCATCACCCGCTAAATCTGAACTGGGTGGGCAGCCAATAAGTCCCAAGAATGTCTGTTCCCCACAGTGCTGCGGTTACAGGTGGCTCTTTACATGGGCACTGGGGACTTGAACTGAGGTCCTCATGCTTGTTCTTTTCCTTGTCTTTCTACCATGCCTCAAGTTTGTTTGCATTGAGTGAAGCTATTATGTAAAATAAAGCTGGCATGTCCACAGCCCTGAGATACCATAACATCAATATGATGACCAGGACAGTAATCACTGACCGGCAAGCAAAGGTGGTGTATGTAACAGGGTGTGCTGGGCGAAGGAATGGCCTGAGGCCTGGGTTGGATGCAACAGACAGCAATTTTTTTCTTGCTACTCAGAATGATATGTGATTTAAAAACTATAAACTGTTTGCTTCTGGAACTTCCATTTTTCTTTTGTTGAGATCATGTTTGATTATAGATAACTGAAACTGTAAATCCAAACTGTTGCTAGGGGCTGCTGGGCTTCTCATTAGCAAACAATAGGGTCCTCTGTCCTAATCAGTCGAGCCAGACTGCCCAGGTCCTCCTGAATGGACCATCTTTCACCAGGACTCCCAGCTGTCCACCCAGAGGATAGTTGAGACTAGCTGCTGCTTTCAGGGATGCTGTGGGCACCTGAGCTACTTACTGAGTGGAAAAGCATCTAGCACGTTCGGGCCCTGGGTGTTTCCTAAGGGCTCCAGCCTTTTCCAGCATCCATGTGGTACAGCCTCTGAAGAGGTCAGCCTGGTTTCTGTACTCTCACCATGGGGCCACTTGAAGCCTTGGAAGACACTGAAGGCTGCCCAGGGCTCTGCAGAAAAACATTGGTGATTCTACTGGTGCTGGGGTGGGAGAAGCCTGCTGAGCTGGAGTCTCTCCCCTGAGTTCATTTGCATGAAAATCAGGGATTCTGTCTCTGTAACCACACACAGGCATGCTGGGAGGCTTGTCACTGCAGGTTTTGGTTATAGATGAAGAGGATCAGGAGCTAGGAGCTCTGCCCTAAGAGGGACAACAGCGAGGGGTCAGGGGTCATTCTCTATGAAACACAGGGATGGACCCAGTGTCAACAGAGAGAATTTTCTAGAACTAGCTCAAGCTGGGCGGCTGTCATCCAAGCTTTGGCACTTTGCAACTGGATGGCCTCCAGCTAGACATTTAGATTTTCTGTGCCTTGATGTGTTTCTTTAAAAATGGGCATGATGGGGTGGGAGTGGGGGTGTGCTGGAGAGATGGCTCAGTAGTTAAAAGCACTTGCAGCTTTCCCGGAAGACTGGGTGGGGTACAACTGCCTATAACTTTAGCTCCAGGGAATCTGATGCCCTTGTCTGACCTCTACATACCATACATGTGGCACGCTCGTGTGCACACCCCCACCCCCTTACCCCCTCCACAGAGAGAGAGAGAGAAAGAAAGAGAGAGAGAGAGCTGCAAGGACTGTCCCCATCTTCTGCACCTGCAGTCTCACCTGCCTCTTGGCGTCATCTTTACCCATTCTCTCTAGGACACAGTAGTGAGAAGTTCTCTGCTCTTGAGAACTTATAACAAATGTTCATTTGTTATTATTATTTCCCCTGGATGATGTATCATTCCAAATCAGGTTTTTAAAGGTGTGTGTGTGTGTGTGTGTGTGTGTGTGTGTGTGTGTGTGTGTGTGCTGGGACAGAGGCAGGCAGGTGCACGTGTGAGTGCAGTTCCCCATGACACTGAAGACCCCCTGAATCTGGAGTTCCAGGTGAGCCACCTTGAGTAAGTAACAGTAAGCACTGTTAACCTCTGACCTGTCTCTCTAGCCCCTCCAAATGTGATTGAAGAATAGTTATAAACATCTTACTTCGCCACGATAAATAGAATAAAATTCATAGGACATTGAGGGAAAACTATGAGCAAGTCAGTGTCCAGATTGTCTTTCCCAGGGTCCCATGAAGCTTCTAGAGGCGGATACTATTCTGTGTCAGATTCCTTTGAACACAAGATGGGTTCCAGGATTCACAGGTCAGTCAGTCACAAGCCAATGGACACAAAGGAAGGCTGAGCCTAGCAAATGGAAGACTGAATGGGAAAAGAAAGAAAAAGAGTGTGTGTGCTTCACATATAGATTTTTACTTATGTGTATGGGTATTTTGAGTGTGTGTGTGTGTGTGTGTGTGTGTGTGTGTGTGTGTGTGTGTGTCCCTGGAGACCAGAAGAGGGCATCAGGTTCCCTAGGACTAAAGTTTCGGGTGGTTGTGAGCCACCATATTGGGTACTAGGAATGGAACCTGGATGCTCTGGAAGAATAAGTGCTCTTAACCTCTTAGCCTTCTCTCCAGCCTTCTTTTTTAGACAATGTTCACATACAGCCCAGGCTTACCCTGGTCCTTGCTATGTAGCCCAGGCTACCTTCAAAGTCTTATTCTCCTATCTCAGCATCCTGAGATTACAGCATGTGCCAACATGCTTTGCTCAAGCAATATATTTATGATATATATTTATATTTCTGGCTGCTTCAAAAGAAAGACAGTTGCTTGCTGGAAGCCCTGGTTTGTAATGTGAAGTTTCTAGAGGTCTTGCTGCTCAGAGCAGCAGTGAATAGCTAATTAGGCTCATGCTGATTGGGGGGGTCCTTCTCAGCCATCCTGGGAGATGGCCAGGTACCTGGCTAAGCATCTGAGGCCTTGGGACTCTTGATAACTTCCTAGACGCTCCTCATGATCTATGTAGGTCCCCCCTTCAGCCCCTCACCCGTATGGCATAAAGTCTGGCACACAACTGGTGCTCAATAAATGCATGAGGAAGGGAAGAGAGCATGCTGTGGATCCACTTACTCCTCTCTCCTGGATGTTCTGAAATCGTTTCTGTCTCCCCTCGATTCCCATCACACTCAGAGGCAGAGCCAAACAGCACTAATTGCTTTCCGTTGCTAGGTCTCCATGTTCTGTCAGTTGGCATGCACCTCCAAGACCACAATTGAGAAATGAGGAGAATCAGTGCAGAGGAGGATGGAACCGTAGGAGCCCAGGTGGGGTCCTGTGGATGCTGGTGCTGCCTCCACCCCACCTGCCTTGACCCGTTCCTATTTATTGTTTTCATGGATGTATATTTGAAAAACTGTGAGGCATGATGGCAATCCCAGCCCTCAGGAGATGGAGAGAGGAGGATCAGAGTTCAGGGTATATAGTAACTCACTCAGCCATATAGTATATAGCAACTCAGCCATATAGTATATAGTAACTCACTCAGCCATATAGTATATAGTAACTCAGCCATATAGTATATAGTAACTCAGCTATATAGTATATAGTAACTCAGCTATATAGTATATAGTAACTCACTCAGCCATATAGCATACAGTAACTCAGCTATATAGTATACAGTAACTCAGCTATATAGTATATAGTAACTCAGCCATATAGTATATAGTAACTCAGCCATATAGTATATAGCAACTCAGCCATATAGTATATAGCAACTCAGCCATATAGTATATAGTAACTCACTCAGCCATATAGTATATAGTAACTCAGCCATATAGTATATAGTAACTCAGCCATATAGTATATAGTAACTCAGCCATATAGTATATAGTAACTCACTCAGCCATATAGTATATAGTAACTCACTCAGCCATATAGTATACAGTAACTCAGCTATATAGTATACAGTAACTCAGCTATATAGTATATAGTAACTCACTCAGCCATATAGTATATAGTAACTCACTCAGCCATATAGTATATAGTAACTCAGCTATATAGTATACAGTAACTCAGCCATATAGTATATAGTAACTCAGCCATATAGTATATAGTAACTCAGCCATATAGTATATAGAAGCTCAAGGTATATAGTAACTTCAAGGCTAGTCTGGGCTGTATGGGAGCATCTCAGAAAGGTGCATATGTCACTGCACACAATGATGGATTCACAAACATGTTCATGTGTGTCTATAATGTACTTGGATCGTATTTCCCCCACACTCCCCTACTTCCCCCTTCTGCCCCTTTCCCTGGGAGCTCCTTTTCACTTACATGTTGTTCTTAAATCTAGGTTTTATACAGAAAACACTATTTGTTTTCCGAGTCTCATTTCTTTCCCTTCACATGGTGATCTTCAGATCCACCCTTTCTTTCCAAAAAAACAAAACAAAACAACAACAAAAAACCCATGACTATATTTTCTTTCTTTCTTTTTTTTTTAAAGGCTAAATAGTAGTAGTTCATTGTATACACGTACCACATTCTCTTTACCCCCTTATGCACTGGTGGGCGCTCAGGCTGACTTTATGACTGTTGACTGTTGTGAATGGTGCTATAATAAATGTGACCACGCAGCTGTCTCCTGACCCTTCCTTCTTAACTGAAGGTCAAAGTGACGGAATGATTTGGCCTGCTACCCTCCCACTTCCTCCTTCTCTGGATTTTCCAGTCAACAAACAGCTCTGATTTCCCAGCCATTCACCACTAAGTCTAAATTACATTCTCCATGCCCCAAAGCCAGTTGCTTTTGAGAAGACTTTTTATCCGGAACTCCTTCGGAAGCTTCCGGCAGGGTCGTGGGGAGGCGTCCCTCCTCTCCTGAATCATATCCCATCTCCTTGGGATTGTGGCAGATGTGTCTTTCCTGTCCCGTGGGAGGATCGTGTCTCTCCCCACTGCTTGTGGTACATAGAGTCAACATTCAATGAATAATGAATTATGGTAATAATAACCAGGGAGAATTTATACCCCAGCATTGGCTGAGTCCAAAACAGAGCGAGAAGTCGCTGTAAATTACACCCTGGGACTTGCGAGTGAGTAACGCAGACACCGTCCCCAGAGACCTCCACACTAGCTCGTTTAAATTAATAAATCCCGCTTTCCTCGAAGCCTGAGTAACAGGCTTATTTATGTGTCGAAGGATCGGCTGGAATCGCCAAGCGAGGGAGACAATTAGCCAACCTGTCTTCCACAGAGATTTCCCAGGCGCCATGAAGCCCTGCGAAGCCAGTGGACTCTGATTTTGGCTGAATGTAGAAAAAGAAAAATTGAATTCCACCTGACAAATTGATTGCTTTGAAATTTACAGGCTGCCAAATGCTCAAATTGGCTTCATTTTTCCTCTTTTCCCTTACTACTCTTGCCTTTCTGGGTCCAGGCCCAGCACCATGATGCAGACAGGTCTGTGTAGAAAAAAATTACTGGCAGAGTTTAAGAGTATAAGGGGCAGGTTCCTCCGATCGGGACCTTTTGTGCTCTGGCTGACATTATTAATGTGTGCGTGTGTTCGTGCGTGCATGTGTGTGTGCATGTGCGTGCGTGCGTGCGTGTGCGCGCGCGTGTGTGTATACAGCACATGGAGGCTGAAAACAACCTCAGGTACCAGTCCTCAGAAACTGTTCACTTTATGTTATTTTTGCTATTTTTAATTATGTGTATGTGTCTGAGGGAGGGGTACATGCATTTGAGTTCAGTCCCCTTGGAGGTTATCAGATCCCTGGAACTGGATTTACAGGAGACTGTAAGACACCCATTATGAACTAAACTCAGGTTCCTGGCAGAAGCAGTATGTGCCCTTAACCACAGAGCCAGCTCTCTAGCCCCTACCTCGATTTTGGAGGCAGCCTTTCCTTAGTCATGAGCAAGTCAGTTCTAGCTGGCCAATGAGTCCCAGGCACCCCAAATCTATGCTTTCTAGGTGCTGGGGTTGTAGTCACACACCATCACACCTAGCAAACACTTTAGAGAGTGGGCCATCTCTCCAGCTCTTGGCATTTTAAATGTGTAGCAAACTACAAGGCCTAGATCTGAGCCCCCTCTCTCTTAGAGTGATCACTGTGGGGTCCGGTGAGAGAACACTACAGTGTAGGAGTCTCTGTGCATTGTTTCTCAGTGGGAGTGACCACAGCAGGCCTGCACACAGACCTCTACACCGTGGCTCCTCCTACCAGTGCTCTGAGAGGCTGAGATGATGGGGATAGGAAAGCTGTTTATACACTCATCTTTCCAGCCTCATCTGCAGATGAGGTTTCTTGGTCTGTCATGCCCACCCGAGTTCATCTGGTTTTAGTATGCCTTCTGAGTTCCAGGCTTCCTCCCATAGTCAATGCAGACCTCACGATGCCCTCACCTTAGATAGCAGCCCCAAGTTCTGGGGTCCCCAGGCCACTTCAACTCCTGGGACCCACTGGCTACAAAGCAGAGGCTTCCTAAGCCCCTGGTTCAAAGAAAAGACCATGGAGCAATGTGTATGCAGCTCTATGGATGATGTTTGTAAGTCCTTGGAATACATCACCCTCTTGGATCACATTGCCTATCATCAGCCATGACAGAGTGTGTGCGGAAGCCTCAGCGTCTGGAGTTATATTGAAATTTTAATATGACTAATGATATCATGACTAATATGACTAATGACTAATGGAAGCTCTAACCATGTGACTGTTCTCCATCACATGCTGGGGGTGTCAAGTTGAAGAAGTTCCCTAGCACACAGGACTTGCTCAGTCAGGATCTACAGAGGGAATGGATGACCCCCATAGGGTGAGGCTCTCCATCCAATCTAGGAAACAGAGGCCCAGGGGTACACTCTCACATCGGCTCTGTCTCTGGCCTGGACATTTGTCACTTATAGCCAGGGCAGGATTTCTCTTCTTGCCTTCCAGCATGAGAGCCCCAGGCTGAGTAATTAGCACCCAGATCACAGAAGGCAGCCCTGTGCTTGCCTGCCTCACATGGAGGAGTAATTCCGAGAAATAGAACCTATGTCAGGGAGATGGCTTATGGCTCAGGACCTGAGTGCCTCTAATCCTATTGCTGGCCGCCAGTGTCACTCCAGGTTCAGTAAGAGACCCTGTCTCAAAGAGTAATGTCTGAAAATGTGTGGCTATGATTCAAGAGGACTTACAGGGCCAGCAGCAAGGATGTCATCTCAGTCCTCTCTCAGTGCTTCTCAGGCTAGGTAATTCTTTGCGGGTTTGGTGTTGATGATGCTGGTGGTAGTAGATGTGCTCTCTGTTTCTCCCCCTGCCCTGCATGTTTGTGTGTGTGTGTGTGTGTGTGTGTGTGTGTGTGTGTGTGTGTGTATTGTGCTAGTGTGTGCAGGTGTATGGCTTTACTGTTGGGATGTCCTCCTCAGTTGCATCTAATTTTTGGAGATAACAGTCTTTCACCAAGCCTAGAGCTTACCATCGCAGCTAGGCAGGTTGGCTGGCATACTTTCAGAACTTACCTATCTCCACCATCTCCCAAACATGTGTGCTCTAGCATCCAGCTTTCACATGAGGTTTTACCACTGGATTCAGCTTCTGGTGCCTACACAGCAAACATTTCATTGTCTGAACTACCTCCCTAGAAGCTTCTGTTTCTATTTTGCTTTCAGAGGGGCCCTTCATAGCCCTGACTGTCCTTCACCTACCTGTGAAGCCAAGCCTGGCCTCAAAGCTGCAGCAACCCTTCATCTGTTTCCTTCCGAGTGGTGGGATTGCAAGCACGAACTACCATGCCAAGGATTGCAGGCATGCACCACCATGTCAGGGACTGCGGACATGCAGTACCATGTCAGGGATTGCAGGCATTGCAGTGCCATGTCAAGGATTGCAGGCATGCAGTGCCATGTCAGGGACTGCGGGCATGCAGTACCATGTCAGGGATTGCAGGCATGCTGTACCATG
The DNA here is from genome assembly GCA_004025045.1 of Sigmodon hispidus. NCBI lineage: Eukaryota > Metazoa > Chordata > Mammalia > Rodentia > Cricetidae > Sigmodon > Sigmodon hispidus. The sequence goes on along the minus strand of PVIH01003148.1, from coordinate 5,117 downwards.
TCAAGGATTGCAGGCATGCAGTACCATGTCAGGGATTGCAGGCATGCAGTACCATGTCAAGGATTGCAGGCATGCAGTACCATGTCAGGGATTGCAGGTATGTACTAACATTTCAGGGTTTGACAGAATTTTAGGGATAAAAATGCTTCTGGTAACCATAAGATGATTAGCAACATGTGAGCAGAACTGCTACTTCAAAAGTTCCTAGGAAGAAACTTGGGGTTGGGTGTGGTGGAATAAGCCATTGATTCTAGCATTTAAGAGACAGGGCAGGGCTAATTCTGTGAATTCACTATGCAGCCTGGTCTGTATAATGAGACTTTGCCTCAACAAACCACCATCAATAATACCACCACCACCACCAGCAGCAGCAGCACTGCCATCACCAATACCACCACCAAACAGTACCACCACCACCAACAACAACAAAAAAGTGGAGTGATTGAGATGTCTATCTGATATCAGCCTCTGGTTTACACACACACACACACACACACACACACACACACACACACACACACACACACACTGTGCAGTGGTGTCCAATGAGTTTAAGATGCTGTTGGCAAAATAGAACTTGACATCTCTTCAGCATAGGCTGCAGAGCCCCCAAGCAGGGCAGGAAGGGACAGAGCTTCAGAAGGGTCTCCTGCAGTCTCTTCCCTTCTCTCCTCTCCCCTAGGGAGCAGGGACCCAGCTGGATCTTTGTCCTTCCTGGAGTCTGCTGATGTTCAGGTCCTCCGAGATAATGCCCACGGTCGCTCTCCATCTCCTCCCCTTTCTCTTCCCTTCCTCTTGGGCAAATGAGAGGAAAACCGAATGGAGCCGCAGGCTTCCTATGGCAGTACTCGCCCCAGATGCCTTCTTTGAGAAGCTCATGTTTTCAATTACCTCCTAACACACCTCCAGGGAGCCCAGCCAAGCGTGAGGATTAGTAGAATAATGAGTTTAAATTATTGAGGGTTTCCCCCCAACTCTGTCTTTATTCTGTGGCAATATTGAATCTAATCCAGGTCCAGATGTACTGGGCGATACATGACAGGTTATGGCTAATAAGCCATCTCACTTTCAAATTAATATGCAAATTCCCCTGGAACTAAGGAGTGAGAGACAGAGCTCGGGACAGCAGGGAAGAGGGCTATGTATGGAAGACACGCCAAGGGAACAGGCATCCAATTCTGTTGTTCTCTTTCCTAGGGAGTCTGACTGGAATATTTCTGTGAGAGACAGGGAGGGAGGAGATGGACTAGGGAGAGTCCTCTGGTGAGCGGAGGGCCCTAGCAGGCAAATGTCTCCCTCTGCAGGGATAATGCAGGATCTCCGTGCTAGAGAAGAAGTCACTTTGGCTCCACAGCATACTGAGATCAAGACTGTGGCTGCAAAACAGAAAGCTAGCAAGCCTCACAGGCTGGCAGGAAGGCGGAGCTGCAGTCTTCATGGCAAGTGAGGGGAGGAGTCTTCTCCGCAACATGGCTTACTGTATGTATGTGTGCATGTGTGCTCCATCATGAATGTGCGCATGGATAGAATCTGGAGTGAACTTTCTCAGGTCCTGTTACCTTGGTTTTCATTTGTTTTGGGACAGGGTCTCTCACTGGAACTTGAACTTGCCAAGCAGGGTAGGTTGCTGACTAGTGAGGGCCAGGGATCTGACTGTCTCTATCTCCCCTGTGCTGGGATTACAAACACATGCAAACATGCCCAACCTTTTAAAATATAATTTTCTTCTATATGTGAGTGCATGTGTGTGCACGGCATGTGCCTGAGAACAGTTTGTCCTGCTCTGACACAACATGGGTCCCAAGATCGAAACCCAGGTCCTCAGACTTCATAGCAAACAACCTTTGCCTACCAACCCACAGTGAAACCTGTACAGAGTTTGTTTCTGTTTTAAGACAAGGTCTCATGTTGCCTAGGTTGGCTCTGAACTCCCTATGTAATGGAAGATGTCCTTGAATTCTTGATCCTTTTGCTTTACTCTATGAGTGCTAGAGGACCCAACTTTTTGTGGGTTCTGGGAATCAAATTTGGATGCTCTCCCTTGCTCTGCAAACACTGTGCTGGGTCTTCTCCTGAGCCCACTTCACCTTCCCCCATCCCAAGGCAGGGTTTTTCCATATGGTCCTGGTGGCCTTGAACTCAAAGTTCTACTACCTCTGCTTCCCAAGTGCTGAGACTGAAGGCATGCGCCGCCATGCCTCGCTTATCTCCTTAACCTGAGACTCTGCCCTCTATGAAGCAGGATTCTCCAACTGTCTATGGACCAGTGCTTGGTCTGAGCATACTCACTGCCAGTAACTGAACTTACCAGTGAATGGCAGCTATGAATATGGGGTCCATAGTGAGCACATGTTATGTGCCAGCCTTTGCATTATGTAATCCAGATTGGCCTAATGACTAATGGGGAAACTGAGTCAGTCTCAGTCTGGTGTGAAATCACTGAGATTTCACAGGGAGTTGGGTCCTGGGCTTTTCGTCAGTCTGGTACTTGCACTTTCTTTCAGCTCTGTCTATCTGCTTTCAACCAGGAGTCAGGCTGAATCCCCTGAGTCTCATTTGAAGAAACTCATGATTGAGTGGCCCTCCTGGAAAACTAGGCACAGGGTAAGAAGGGAAGCTTCCAGCAGGTGGGGCCCATCCTGTGAGGAAGGGATCCATGAGCCCCTGGCTGGGGGATGGGCCCATGTGCATGCCCGATGGACCCGACTGATGTCTGCTATGGCTGTTAGGCATGGCTGGCTCAGCAGAAGTCCTGCCCTGTAATCACTTAATCTTCACATTGGTTTCTGTAATGCTATTTACCTTCCTGTCTTTTTCCTTCTCAGAGTTGAAGTCATGGCTGTCATTGTAGCTGTGTCTCTCCCAGACTGTGGAAGGAGGAGGCCTGGCAGAGGATGGGAGAGAGAGGTTTGACTCAGGGCAGTTTCGTAGAGCGAAGGCAGGTAGGAGGGTCTGGATGGGCTCTCACCTATTCAGTCCAATGCAGTTGCAGCAGGATGTGTGACCACTTCCATCCACATTCACAGTCATTCACAGGAATGCAATTAAAGCTTCAGGTCTAGGTGCTGGAGAAATGGCGCAGTCAGGAAAGCAATGGCCATGCGAGCATCCAGACCTGAATTCAGACCTTCAGCAGCCATGCAAAAGCAAGCAATCCAGTGCCAAGAATGCAAGAAGACAAGATACCCAGGATGCGTTAGTCAGCCATTCTAGCCAGTTGGTGAGCTGCACACAGACTCCGTGAGAAGCCCTGTCTCAAAGGACAGCTGAGAAGGACAGCAGGTGCCCTCTGGCCTCAGCTCACAGACACACATGTACTGATACACACATGCAACTTCAGGTCCTCAGTTGCAATCATCTTCATACTAGTGAGGAAACATGTGGCTTTAGTGAAGTGAGGTGGTTCTAGCATCACTAGATGCTATTGGATAGCACCCTTTTAAGGCCTTGATTCATGGTTTGGTCCTAGGTCTCAGTCTCCCGGGTCTACCTGGAGCACTTCCCAATAGATGCAACCCCGTCTCCATTGACCCCCACTGTCAGTATATTCTAGCACCTCTGGAGACCACATGCAGCCGGGCAGACTAGGGACAGTTGTTGGGGACAGGCAGGGGAGGTGATGACATATCAGATGAGTCTAATGATGCTGTCCATCCCCTTCTGGGAGGAGATGTTAACAGGCCCCACCATGTGAGGATCCAATGCAGGTAGTCACATCTTCTCTGATTTTAAGATGGCAACTGTCACATTAGGTAAGGAGAACAGAACCCCACAACATCCAGGTGAACTACTTCCTAACATGTCTACTATTTCTAATAGTGCCACCACCTGGGACCAAGCCTTCCATCCGTGAATCTGTGTGAGGAGGCCAGCCCAGACTGCTGTAATAAGAACTAATGGGATACCCCATCCCCTGGACACAAGCTCATGGAAACCTGCTTAGAGGCAGAAGTCTGGCTGCTGACATACTGTAAGGCTGTGGGAATGATGCATCCCTTCCCTTCTCTGGACCTTATTTCTCCCAACTGGAAAATGCAACAGTTCAGGGACACGCCTTGAGTGTGCATCTAACTCTACCCTTTGGCTGAGCCACACCTGCATCTATCTTGGGGATGCTCTTTCAGCTTGTTGCTTCCTCAGGTCAAATCCCTCCCTTTGCCAAGAGCCTGGCTCTGCCCTCTGTCAGGTACTGTCAGATGAGGAGCGGCCAACGTATGTAGAGTCAAGCTTAATCATGCTTGTCCTTTCCCAGCCTGTCCACGTTGTGCGTGCGTGCGTGCGTGCGTGCGTGCGTGGTGTGTATGAGCTGAATAGGAGGTAGGAAGTAGCTGTAAAAAGGACTGCTAACTAGGTGGGCAAAGCTTTGGCAGAGGTCCCATGGGACAGAAGAAAAGAGAACACTAAAGAAAAAAAGGGATTTTACAGATAGAGAGCAGTAAGTTTGAATCCTGACTGTGCTTCTTCTAAAACAGATCCTTTGAGCAAATTGATGAAGACCTCAGTTTCCTCATGTGATCACTGGGGAACCAGCATGTGAAGTCGCTTTTAGCTCATAATTGGGAATGGAGATTGCAATAGTCAGAGTTCTCCCAATTTAAGTCACAAAAAAGAAGGTATTTTGAAGGATCCCAAACAAAACCGAGTCAAAAGAAATGCTAAATAACAGTGCACAGGAGCCTAGGGGTGGGGGGTGGATTCAGAAGCACTCCAGGCAGCTGAGCAGCAGAAGCAGATTGTCTTCATGAAGGCACCCTTAAATGCTTGAGCTCCAGAAGCTGGGGAGATCCATTGCTCCTTAGGCAAAGTGTTTGCTGTGCACCCATGAGAACCTGAGCTCAGTGCTCCTAATTCCAGCCCCAGGGGTCTGTCCAGAAACAGGAGGATCCTCAGCGCTCTCTGGCCAGCAAGCTTAACCAAAGAGGTAAGTGCCAGGGAAAGTGAGGGATACGAACTCAAGATTACAATGTTGGGAGCAATAAGAGGGAGAAATCAAGGGCTGATTTATGGATTCTACATGCAGGAGGAGGAGATGGGGGAAATGGAAGGAAGGAAGGGAGGGAGGGAGGGAGGAAGGAAGGAAGGAAGGGAGAGAGGGAGGAAGGAAAGAAGGGAGGGAG